>ML290617.1:0-33093 GCA_005239495.1 Nicotiana undulata | reverse complement strand
ACGTCCATAAGAACGTTGGTAGCATTAGTTGCTGTTTATGGTCTTGAAATTCATCAAATGGATGTTAAGACGGCCTTCTTAATGGAGAGTTGGAGGAAAAAATCTACATGGAACAACCTGAAGGGTTTGTGGTTCCAGGTAAATAAAAGAAGGTGTGTAGACTTGTTAATTCCCTTTACGGATTAAAACAAGGCATGCGAAATTTGACCAAACAATGTTGTCAAATAATTTTAAAATAAATANTGCGACTAAGCGCATGCTAACTGGCAAGTTTGATATGAAAGACTTGGGAGTTGCTGATTTAATTCTGGGAATTAAGATCCATAAGACTTCTCAAGGTCTGGCATTGTCACAATGTCATTATATTAATATAGTACTTGAAAAATTCAAGCACTTGTCTTTAAAGTTGCAAAGACTCCAATTGACATGAATCTTGCATTAGCAAAGAACAAAGGCCAAAGCATATTACAATTGAATTATGCTCGTGTGTTGGGTTGCTTAATGTACATCATGAATTGTACACGGCCAGATATAGCTTGTGCTATAAGTAAATTGAGTCGATATACTAGCAATCTAGGTCAATCTCATTGGATGGCCATGAAACGAGTTTTGGGGTATTTAGAACATAGCCAGGACGTTGCTTTGCACTAGAGTAAATATCTTGCGGTCATTGAGGGATACTGTGATGAAATTTGGATCACCGGATCAACTGATTCCAAGTCCACAAGTGGATATGTATTCATTGTTGGTGGAGGAGCGGTATCTTGGAAGTCGTCCAAACAAACTTGTATTGCCCGCTCTACAATGGAGGCTGAGTTCATAGCCTTAAATAAAGCCGGTGAAGAAGCTGAATGGCTCCAAAATTTCTTGGAAGATATTCCATTTTGGCCCAAACCGTTGGCACCGATATGCATACATTGTGATAGTCAAGCGGCAATTGGAAGGGCAGGGAGCGTTATGTATAACGGTAAATCTCGTCATATACGAAGAAGACATAAAACCGTTAGGCAATTACTCTCTAGAGGAATTATCACGATTGACTATGTAAAGTCAAGTGATAATGTGTCGGATCCACTTACAAAAGGCCTAACTAGAGAGGTAGTTGAGAAATCATCAAGGGGAATGGGACTATGACCGAGAACAAGTCATAGTGGCGGTAACTCTACCTAGAAGACTGGAGATTCTAAGATCTAGGTTCAAGGAGATCAAACAAAGTCATTAATGATGGTTCAACATTGTCAACTAAACTTTTGGTCCATTCCGTGATAAGACAATGTTCAGTATTAAGGATAAAGAGCATTAAGGCTTTTTAATGATTTCTAAATTTGATACGGGGTATATCAAATAGTGTATCTACGGGATGACACGTTTAGGAATCACCTATGTAAGTGTGAAGTGTTAGCCGCTTCAAGGAGAATTTTGCAAGGCCAATTCTCTATGCACTTATGAAACCAGGCGGTGTTCATGGCTGAAACGAATACAACAATGAGAACCAAAGGCGATTGAGGGTTGGTTGTGTGACTTGTGGTTGTCTAGGTATACACCAAAGTTCGACAGTTCAAAGATATCAAATATACCGATTGATCGAGTATATCCGACATAAGTTCACTACGAAAATTTCAAAGGGAAACTTACTTATCCAGATGCAATTAATCCTTGCTTGCGAATCACACAGTTTTTCATGCATAATTTCGTGATATAGCCATTCCCCATTCATGTGGGGATTGTTGGGGTTTTAAGCAATTAATGATTTATTAATGCTTAAAATAGGGTGAATGGGAAATGGAGGAAAAAATGAAATATTTGAGTAATATTTGAATTTCCCTCCTTGATTGTCCCACATGGGAAGAGGAAAAGGTTTTTGATGGGTATATAAGCAATTGCTCTTCTTCTAGCTCTTAAAGAGTTGATAAGAAGGCAAGCCTCACACCGTCGTCGTCGCCGTCGCTCGCTCGGCTCTGCCTCGGCTTCGATTTCGGATTCAGATTTGGATTTGGTCAAATGATTGATCGATTGATTAATTTTTGGACCAAATTTATTTGTTAATAGTAAATATTAACAGAAATGTTATTAAATATTTGTTTTAATAACAAAATATTAATATTAAATCCATTTCAGTTATCCAATATTTAGTTTTCTGTTTTGTAACAGAAAATTAACTACCCTTCAATTTTCCCTCTTTATTATTGAGTAAATAGCCAATTATGTCATGGCATTTACTTTATGGGCGTTTTTGCAAAAACAGCCATTATGGAGAGTTGCACCTCTTCAGATTTCAGCCCAACTTTGGCTATAAATACAAGTCCATTCTCTCAGATTTTACATACTAATTTCTGAGTTCTCCTCCTTCTTTCTGCATACTTTCATCTTCAAAGAAAGCAAGTAAGTGTGATTTGCTACCAAACTTTGAGTTCGCTGAAACACTAGGGTTTGAAGTACCACTACACCAGTGTGTAATTCGTTCTATCCTGGGAGAAAATAATCCATAACCTTGGGTACTAGGAGGGGATTAAATTCCTTAAGGAAACACTGTGAATTCAGTAAGCTCGAATTGGTTTTGTTATTTCATTTACATTTTTGTCTATATTATTTAATTTTCTCCAAAATTATTTTACAATCAAATTACTAACACTAGGCAACTGAAAAAAAGACTTTAACATTATGATAGTAGTTCAGTGCACAAAATATTACGTTATCATACATGATATAGGAAAAGGGTCGTATCCTAGAGATGAGATAGAGGGAACAATCTAATACTAAGTATCAGCTTACTATTGCTACAAGGCTTCCTTCCTTTAATATTAATATTGTTTTAATATATCATTATTAATTTCGAAGGAGAGAAAGTAAAAGAAGTAAGCGTCAATTTCCAAGTAACATTCATGATTAGCATGCCTTACTTTAACGAGTTTGCGTTGTCTTTAAGTTAATGATAGAAAGTGGGTAGTTTGCAGGAGGTGTGAAACATGAATGATGCATGATTTTTATTTCTTTTAATATTATTATTATTATTAATCAGTTCGATCTTTCTTTTACTTTGTCACGTTTGCCTAGCTTTATGACTTTTTGACACTATAACCCACCTAAAACTTCTCAATTTCATTTTGTAATATTCTACTATTTTCATGTAATTTACTAATCTCTTCTAAAAAGTCATTGATCTTGAAAGATTCAAGAAAAGAAGTGCTCTTGAGCAGGTTGTCTTTGACTGGATGAATACATGTATAAACTAAAGGTGTCTAACATGTCGGGTTGACCCGTAACCGGACCGGTCCAGACCTGTAAAACCGGAACCGGACCGGCCCAGTTCATAGGGGGTCGGGTGGGGCTGGGTAGGGGGGTTAGAGGGGGTTGGTCTATTTATTTTTTCTTAACGGTTAACCGGACCGGTCAAACCCGGTCCATGTGAACAGTGCCGTATACCGGTTTAACCGGCCCGGACCGAACCGGTACAACGACAATTTTTTTTTTTTTAATTTTTTGAAAAAATTGAAATACCTGTAACCCGGCCCGGCCCCTTAAACCCCTACCCGTACGGGTTACTTTTTACCCGGATAAACCCAAACCCCCAACCCGTCTGGTTCAGAAAAATATCTACCCGGCCCGGCCCACCCGTTAGACACCTTTAGTATAAACTGGATAATGCATGTATAAACCCTAAAAAAAACTCCCGAAGGTTTAGTCTAAAAAAATATCTGATTTTGTTGGGTTAGCTTTTTGGAAGAAAAGGCGATCAGAGGGAAAAATGCCTTATCAATAAATAAATTGATCTATTAACGTCAATAATTTCTTTCTTCATAGATAAGACTGTCTGCTTTATATCTTAAACTATAGATATATGAAAGAAAAGAAATTTTAATTTGATGAAGTAAGAGAAAATTTAGTTGTTATAGTACAAACCTAGTTCTGATTAAAATTAAAGCAAAATGAGGTAATTGGAAAATATATATATCTCAATGATTTAGTTCGCTTTCATTGTTAAACTTTGGGCACATTGATAATGACCATAGTGATGGAGTCCATCGTACTAAATCAAACCCACTTCAACTAACCATGTTGATATTTTATAGAATCAAATTAGAACTACATGCTCTTACCCGTCAAAAAATTTCCGTAATCAATTTCATATCAAATTAAATTATTTAATCTTAATAATTAAGAATTAAAGTGATATGACATGTTCATATAAAACACATCTCACATTATAAATTGATTTAGTGTACAATCAGATGGTGACAACTTTATTAACCGATCCTACAATCCTTTCAATTTTGTCATTAAGAACAAGAGAAAATCAAGAATCATAAAGTTTTAATGTTTGAAGAGAAGTTTTGGAGCAATAGTCAAGTTATCTTTGTCACGGGTTCGACCGTGGAATCAGCTATTGATGCTTGTATTAGGGTAAGTTGTCTGCATCACACCCTCTTAAGGTGCGGTCCTTCCCCAAACCCTATATGACCGCGGATGCTTCGTGCATCGGGCTGCTTCTTTATAAAGAAAAGTCTTGGAGCAATAATAGAGTTGTCTCCGTATGACCTATATATGACGAGTGCAACCCGTGAAATCAGTCATTGATGATTGCATCAGGGTAGACTGCCATATTACATCCCCTTAGGGTACGGTCCTCCTCCCAAACCCTATATAAATACGGGATATTTCGTGCACCAGACCGCTCATTTATACAGAACTTTAATGTTTCAAGATATTAAAAAATCTTAGACAAATAAAACTCGTTTATCCTCGTAAGACTAAACAGCACTATTAGTTGTGGGAAAAAGAAATGAAATCTTTCCCCAAAAGGGAGAAAATACCTAGAGATCTTAGAGCAATAATATTTAAGTTGATTGCTTAGCAATAACGTGAAGCATTAAATGATTGGGATAATTTTGACAATTTTTAATCAACAAATTTCACCGTGTGGTTTGGAACCATCCTAAACTTTTATTAGGAAGAATTAACATGTGAAAATGATGTGTCCAAATTACTTGTCGGAGTGGAGAAAGTGATTCAAGGAATCGTTTTTCATTGGACATAAATCACTCATGGAATCTAATTGAATAATTTTGTAACGTCCATGACCGAGGACAGGTCGACAAGGGGATCAAACAGAATTGACAGATTTTTAGGACGGTGAACTTTTGAAAAATGGTGTACATGTCACTTTTGGCAATCCAATATAGGTAGAGGAAAGTGAAGAGCTTAGCAAAACAAAGCTCAAGTTTACATGAACACACACTTTTGGTTCGATGACTTAGCCTAAGGGACAAATCTGCGAGGCCTATTGAGATAAGCGGGCAATAGGTCTCATGGACTTGGGCCGTGACAAGAAATGATTGCTCAAGTGATAAGTATCCTCCAACTCCAGTCCAGAAACTACACGTTCGAGTCGCTAAGGAAGCAAAGTGGGAAACTTATAAGGTGGTGTATAAAAAAAATGTGGACGAATATCCCTTTGTATGTATTGTGCTATTATTAATTCACACTAGTGGCAAAAATATTATAGTCAACGTATGTTTAGGATTGCAAAAGATATACTATAATCTTGACATTTGAGATGTAGCATTGGTCTTTGTAGCTAACATTAAATAGGTTTAATTTGTGTCGTGGGCGAGATATATAATCTTTAGATTTCAGATGTAGCATTGGTCTTTGTAGCTAACATTAATGTGGTTTTCAGTGATTACTTAGATTGAAACTGTTTAATGTTTATTTAATTTACAAACATTATTGAAGAAAATGTATGACATTTAACAAGTTAAAAGGCAAATCTTAAATAAATACAAATTCCTCACATGTAAGAATGGACAGGGACTCACTCTCCAATATAAACAAAATAACTGAAAATTCCTTTCTGCCACCCTCTTTTTGGCCACAATAGCCCAGATTAGGTTATTTATGTAAAATCACACCCAAATAAGGGTTTTGCCGCTAATTTTATACCAAAAATGCCCTTCCCGATAGGTTTTGGATCTCTCCCTTTGATTCTCTCTCATCCATTGAATGCTTGTCTTCCCTAACACATGGAAAATATCAAACATGTAAACCTATTTCCCATAAACATATTTTTCATCTTCTTTTTTTGGAGTATACGCGTATATATTTCGAATTTATTCATCAATATACATATACTTGATTGTGTATTTCGTATATCATTCGTATAATAAGGTCTTCAAAGTCCTAATATTTATGAGAAAATGGGTCATTGTCTCCGTGTGGTTTATAGGGTTACGAGTTTGAGCAATGAAATCAGTCATTAATGCTTGCACTAGGGTAGGCTGTCTATATCACATCTCTTGAGGTGCGGTCTTTCCTTGGACTCTGCATGAACGCTGGATGATTTGTGCACCGGATTGCCCTTTAAAATGGGTCCTTGTCTCCGTGTGGCCTATAGGTCACGGGTTCAAGCCATGGAGGCCATCACTAATGCATGCTTATGGTAGGATGCCTACATCACAATCCTTGGAGGCGACCCTTTTTCAGATCCTGCATGAACACGTGATGCTTTTTTCATCGGGTTGTCCTTTAAAATGGGTTTTTTGTCTCCATGTGACCTATAGATCACGAGTTCGAGTCGTAAAAGTAGTCGTTAATGCTTTATTAGAATAAGTTGTCTATATCATACCCTTTAATCATACCCTGAACCATATATGAATACGAACGGTTTGTAAACCAGATTGCACTTTAAAATGGGCCTGTGTCATGTATGTGTTACGGTTAGACAAAGTAGAGTGTCATTTCCCAACCGTTCAATTTCTTCTAAATTAGTCTTTGAATTAATACACAGATATTTAACATTCCGGGACCATTTCAGCCAAGTTTGTCAGTGATATTTTGTAGTAATAGTAGATGATTCTTTTAGAGCCACACGAAGATATTTATGAAGTACAAAAAAGAAAAAGCAATAACTTTAATAGCCTAAAGGCCTTTATTTTTGCAGTGAATAAACCATTTGAAAAAAAATATCTATAGCCTGTTTGGCTAAGTTTTTGTTGGCTAAAAATATTTCTTATTCTAAAGTTAAGTATTTCGGACAAGCTTTTAGAAAGAAAAAAAAAATATTTTTGAGTAAAAGCAAAAGTGATTTTTGAGAAGCAAAAAAAGTAGCTTCTTCCTAAAATACTTTTTGACAAGTACTTTTGAAGAAAAAACTTAGAAGTACTTTTTAAAATCTTGGTCAGATACTAATTGCTACTCAAAAGTACTTTTTTAAAATAATTAGTCAAACACAAATTGTTTCTTACTAAAAAATACTTTTTTTTAATTCAAAAAGATAATTTTTAAAGTAATCTATTTTTAGAAGCTTGACCAAACAGGCTACTAGACTTGAAACTTCAATCTTCTTCATTTTCAAATGCTTTATTCATCTAAGCAATTTGTTCATACTCGAACATGGAAATATCAACTATACTTTGCCCGTGCAGAGGAAAGGCCTTATCCGAGCGAATAGAAGATACTTCGCTCCAGTGCGCAGCGGAAGCAAGCAAAACAAACCAGACATCTAATACATGTAAACTAGACAATGCTATAATCACAAGATTAGAAGCACTAACCTCTTGAAATCGTTGCACAGAGCTTCCAAACAGCAAGAATCCAGGGCTGCAGTCTTCTGCTATATGCCTAATAAAACCTTGGACGATTTTGCTTTTGAGTGGACAAAAGCAGTACAACTCTGACAGTGAGTAATTCGGTGAAATTCGTCCTCCTTAAGTAGAGTTATTTTTGGCCGAAAATTGTCTTCCAAAAACGTGTAGGATTCTACTTGCACAAGTAGAATCCTACTCTAACTCTAACGGATGACTTTTCTCCCAAGTCACTTTTTACCCAAGTCTTGTCCAGGTTTTTACTAGGTATAGCAGGGACCACAGAAATAATAAGAGGCTACCAATTATAGCATTAATTTGAAATTAGCATGAATTAATTCTTACTATAATTAATTGGAATTTATTCCACTAAAAAACTGCAATTGAACTCCTCAGTATGAATTTCGAAAATTCAATAACACTTATTTTAACTCCCCATGTTAAGATCTCAAATACCAGTTAATTAAATTAAATCACTGAAAATTTAATTTAATCAACTAATTAAATCCTTTACAATTCCGCTTAAACTATTTCATGTGACGGATACAAAATCCACCGGCCGGGTTTTCACATGAAAACTTATAAGCTTATATAAAGGGGTATCATCAAACTCAAAACCGAGTCATGGATTCTATCAACTAATTATTATTCACAAATGTTATTCGTTATTGTCCAATCTATTAGGCATACACTAACTCTGAATAGAGTCGTACCTTTTGATAAATCAAAACAATAAACAAATTACATTGATCATAATAATTATATCAAGATTAGGAGTATAAGTTCATTTAATGAATTAGAGAAAATATTTTATATATTCAGTACAAAAACATCTTTTCTCTACTTGGTCCGTTCAATATACACTGAGTATACTAGCACAAGAAGTCGGAGTCAAACCACTCCCATAATCAAGACAAATTATACTATAACCTTGTGCTACAATCATCAAGATATTTTGTCCAATAATATCTTTGATTGTGAACAAAATTTATTAATTATGAGAACCAACAATTTAATCTTCTGTGCATGAGCTAAGACTCCATACACTAAATTATCTACTACATAACTAAAAGGACACACATTAACAAATGATCTATTTAAAATAGTACTTTATTGAATTGAATAAATTAAATATATAATTGTTCCATAAAAAATAAAACAAAATACTATATCTAAACCGCATGGTTAATAGTATATCTCAACACGGACAACATTGGAATTAGCATAATTTTTGGGAAGAACATAGAACAATAGAAGATCCAGCCGAGTTTTCTTTTGTGTCATTCATTTGTAGATCATTTCAGGAGACTAGAGAATTTGTCTTTTGGACCACAAAATTCCACAAAAGAATCACGAAGTAGGAATAGATTTGGGTTACTAGTGTAGTGTGTAGAGGATACTGGGCTAGGATTAAGTTCTTGGCTTGTTAATGAAAGATGAAATTATAGAGTGGGTCGGGCCTGTGTGGTTGGGTTTCCTTGTAGAAATGACACAGATAGCAATTCTAGAAGACTGTTATTTAGAAATTAGCCAGTATATCTTGAATTTTAGTTTTTCAGTTCAATTTACTATTTGAGTTGAGATAAAATAAAAGTTCATTGCTTATGGAAAATAATGCCAAGATATCAATATCAATATTAAGAATATCAGTAAATGTATGACAAAATAATAAAATTACTTGTCTGTTTATATTTTTAAAAATTCAAAATTATAATTGGATTTAAATATGATAGTATTTTGATGATATGTAAAATTAAAAATGAAAAAAAAATAATCTATAATATTAATAAAATGAGATTTTGTTAATAAAATGAAATTTAAAAATAATAATATTTCTAGATTAAAAAAAAATTATCTATGTTATTAAAAGAGAATTAATCAATGCAATTATATTAAATATTGGATAATATAATATAAAAAATACCTAACAAAAAGTTATTCGATGACTATATAAGTTACTTTAATTTAATAGAGATTTTATTCATTAAAACACGGATAATATTATTGACAACAGGATAAAATTCAAAATAAAAAAATATTTTAAGATTAATAAAATATATATATCTTCTCTTATATTACAAAAAGAAAGCGAGTAAACAAAAATATTAAACAAAGTAATATGCTTTTAAATTTTTTTATTAACAATGTAACAATACTAATGTTGGATAATAGAATAATGAAAATATAGACCAAAAAAGTTATTCAATGACTATACAAGTCCCTTTATTTAATAGCGATTTTATTATTGGTTATATCACATTGACAAATAAGATGACAATTGAAATTTATTCGAGCAATACGATCTAATTTGTTCAAACAAACCCAATCATAATTTAATTTAATTTAATTAATATTTTTTAATATTGACCGCGCATCACGCAAGTACGACTACTAGTGAAAGATGAAACTATAGAGTGGGTCGTGGCCTATGTGGTTTGGTTTCCTTGTAGAAATGACACCAGGTAGCAATTCTAGAAGGCTGCTATTTAGAAATTAGCCAGTGTGTCTTGAATTTAAGTTTTTTAGTTCAATTTTTCTGGACACAAAGTCTCGAAGTTAATATTTCTAGTTCAAATTTCAGGACAAAATAAATACTGATTAATCCCTAAATACCTTTTTCTGAAGTAAAAAAATAGAATTTGGAAGCAAAAAGGGAAAACAAAGAAAGAAAAAAAGAAGCCTTATTTCGAAAAAAAAATATTTACGATTTATTTTCATCTCTCAAGGTTAATCCCAAAATGCCAAAATTACTTCTAAAAGTTTTCTCCAAACCTAATTCCCGAAAATTAAACCAAAACCAAATCCAATCTCTCACTTGTCATTTTCATGAAAATTTAAGCACAATTCTGACCCCAAATAGTAAACTCAAATAATTTGACATGACTGCGTTTTTCAATATTCAAAGATTACTTCATACATACTCCACTTTTTTTGTTTTTTTTTTAAAAGTTGGAAACGTCTAGTATAGCTAAATAAAATTTATAAATAATGGTCGCCGGCCTGGCTGATTCATGCTCTTCTTTAGCTTAGTATTCTACCTCACTACGAGAATAGATATTACTTAACTACAAACAATTTTTAATTAAATATACAGAATCTAAATTCGTGTTCAGTAGCCCAGTAGAAGTAAAGCGCTTCCTCTCGAGAGAATTGTTTATCCTAAAAAACGAATAACAATTGACTTCATATGTAGTTTTAAGGATACGTGGATTAATTCAATACAAATGATTAATAATGTTAGATTAAGCAAATGAAAAACGTAACAGATGATCAAACCAACGATAAGGGTGATTCCGAGCTCAGTTGATGGCTCGATGAAGAACCTGCCATCGATTCCAAGCTTATACTTATGAAGAACTTAAGAACAAGAATAAGAACTTTGAACAACAAAGAGAATTGAAATAAATTGCATTGATATGCGTATTACAATGGGTCCTCTGAAATAGTAGGGGAGTTTTACCTTAAGTACAATTCTAAGAAAGGTAAAAATCTTCTCTTTCGCTAATCACAGATTTTCTGCCGATACGGGCCGAGATTCAAGCCGTGATATCCGGTTTGGCACGGAAAACACGGCCCTCTGTTAGTCGTGTGTAGTTGTTTGATAGTTCCCCCCGAAGTCTTAATCCTCGAACCGGACGCGGAGGACATGACCCTGATACCCCCGAGGACATATGTTTTGCCCGAGACCCGACATGAGGGCTCCTCGCTCTGACTCCGATTCATTACGGTCACGTTCCTGCTCCGTTTGGCTTACCGAGAAATCGAGGTGTTCCGTAGACCCGGTTTTACCCGTATACAGGTAGTCCCCTCGTTTCTCATAGAGTAGTTTTCTGAAACAATGGGAAACGACAAATGACTGTGGTTCCTTCCTACGCACGTTACGACGGTGGAGCCGAAACATCCCATCAATCGCGTTGTTCTGACTTCGGACACGTGTCTCTCACCGACAGGTTGCATCCGAATGCGAAGCGCCTACCGTTTCTTTATAAAAGAATCCTTTTCCCTTTTCTACTTTTCGAACAGATCACTACCTTCGAGCTTTCCAACCATCATCAAATCTTCTTCAAACTTTCATATATTCATCCTTGTTCTTCAATTTCGATAGAAATCTCCAGATTTCCTTCAAATCTCCATATTCTGTTCTTCATCTTCAAAACTCGTTTTTCCATAACTTCGTGTTCGTTTCTCAAATTTTCAAACACTTCCCCGTATGATAATGGCAAAAACATCGAAAATCGTTCCTCAACAAGTTGCCTTTTCATCTTCTCAACCGGTCGCTGGTACTAAAGCGGTTAACCCTGAGGTGGTTGTCCTCGAAACGGCTTCCCCCGTTGTGGCTGCTAACGAACCGACCACCGAGCCTCCCTTGTCAGCGTTCATTCCCGAAGGCTGCTCGATTGCAGATGACTTTAAAGTCGAGAAGCATTCGTGCAAACAGGACCGGGGCGAAGGAGTCTCGAGATATATATGTTCTGTGATCGAGGACGTTCTTCCCATAGTTCACAACGACTGCAATTGGGAAGGCAAGAACGTAGTAGTCCCCGGGCCCGAGGACACTGTTACTACCCACGTGGAGGGGTACTTAAGTGTTTACAATTATCCCTTCACGTTGGGCCCGATGGATCCGATCGTTCTATACTTTTGCAAGAGCTACGAGATGTGCCTCGGGCAAATCCACCCATCATAAGAAGACCGAGGATTTGATCACCCCGGAATACATGTCGTTTCTTGAGAAGTGGAATGTGTCTCGTAAGTGCAACTCTCTCTTTCAACATAAAAAATTCTTCTCCATTCATTTCTATCTTCTCACTTATGCTTGTGGTTGTGCAGCTGTCACCCGAGTTTCGAATGTGGTTCCCCGGTTAAAGGAGTGGATTTAGGGCATCTGTACTCAGATGTCCTACTTCGATCGCACATGGCTTTGACTCTCGAAGGGACGATGAGAGGTCTGTTCTCATGGTAAGGCCTCTTTCCAAGTATCCAACACTATGTCTTCACCTTTTATTTTACTAACTGCTCTTCCCTCTTTGTTGTTGTAGGTTTCCCTAAGACCACCGAACTTAAGCCTTTGGAAGGGGATGAAGATGTGCCCCTATTCGTTGCCGTTACGTAGGAAATAAAGAAGAGGAAAAGAAAACCCTCGGGCTCCCCGGGCTCCGCGGTGAAGAAACGGATGCTCCGCAAGCCCAGGAGGGGCTCCAGTTCCTAGGTGCCTGATTACGACTCCCTCTTCCAGCTTAGGGACGAGCCGGGGGATGAATCTATTTCTGTAACCCACGGGAGAACCTATCCAGGGGGCTGGGATGCATCCGGAGGGGGGGGGGGGGGGGGGGGGGGAGGGACGACTCGCGAGATAGACCCCACTTAAACTTAAAAAGACCGAAGTGGATATCCATGGTGACACTTCTAAGTATGCCGGCTCTTCTCCAAAGGAAGGGCCCGATGTAATCGAGATCTCGGGGACGCCCTCCTATACTGAGTCTATGTTCGAGGAGGCCCAAGCGAGAAAGGAGAAATCCAACGATGGGGGACAGAGTGCAGAAGATCCCCTTCACTATTGTTTCGATAGTGTGGACTCATCCACTTTGGAAGACTTTTCCGGTCTGGGTGACCTGGAAGTTCTGAAGAAAGACAATTCCTCGAACGCTGGTTGGCTAAGTTTAATCCCGAAACTAGTCAATCAGTTCCTCACTTCGAGCATGGACCCTGGAGTAAGAGGTCGATTATATTGATCGTCCCGGAGGATGCCTGGGTTTTGTCCGCTCCTGTGGGGGTGGCTAGCTACCTCTGATGCCTGGTGACTGAGGAGGAGCATGCAAAAATGAATGGGGTGAACGCGCCATTCCTTTTCAATGAGGCGCAGCAGGCACTGAACCAGGTAAGGAATCGTTTCCTTCCATCTAACTACAATTATCTATGTTTGATGTTTCTCACGTTTTCTTTGTCTTTTTGCAGGTCTCGGTACTTCATCACGAGAGTTTCCTCCGATATCAGGTTGATGTCAATCAACTCGAGCTCGAGATCAAGATCAAGGAGCTTGCCCAAAAAAGGGACATGTACAAGCTTCTTAGCGAGCAGCAGGCCAAGAACCTCCAGGACGAGCTTGATGTGGTTCAGAAAGAAGAATTGGCCTTAAGGCAGGAGCATGCAGACTTGGTGGAAAAGGTAAAGTTTTTCGAAGTTAGATATGAAGGTTCGGTCACAAAGACTAACAACAATAATTCGAAGGTCCAGCAAAAGATCGACCAACTCCGCAAGGAGATGGATGAGATCCAAGTGATGATCAATTAATGGAAAAGGATCCGTTGGCCTCGGAGAAGGATACTGCCCAAGCCAAGTTGTCTTCGGTTGAAGTTCATCTTTAAGTGGCGAAGGAGAAGGCTGATGCACAGGCTTGACAAAATTCGGACGTCCAAGATCAACTGGGCTCGGCCATCACTGAACGGGATTCCCTAGGCATGGAGCTCAAAATAACGAGGTCCAAGTTGGAAGCAACTTCGGCTGATGCTGACAAGATGGTGGCCTAATATAAGACCGATGTTGAAGCAGTCGAGGCCCGCCTGAAGACTACTGCTGAGTATGTGAGGCGGCTTTCCCCGAGGGAGACCTTCGAAGAAATACATGCCCGAGGCTTCGACCTATCTGCCGAGATTGTAAAGGAAAAAGGCTCGAGGTCGAGGCCAAGAGGCTAGCTGAACCCCGAGGTGAGTAGGGCCCCCAGGGATCTGAAGAATCCGAAGGCCCCGACGGTTCTGGTGACGAGTCGGGTCCCAGTGAAGACCAGGCAGAGATGCCTTAGGATTTTTCTATTTTGCTTTCGTATCTTGTATATATATATTTTTTGAGGCCGTTTTTATTGACATTTGTAAAGATATTCCGGAATATATAAAGTTTTCCCTCTTGGCAATTTTCATGTCTATTATCTTCAGCATCTTTTTACAATTGTAAATACTTTTAATGCCTTAACACAGAATCAAATGTAGTAATAAATCATTTTTCGGAGGTCCAAACAAGACCTGTCCTCGATGCAATTTTCTTTTGAACTTATGGAAGCTGGGATTGACCGAACATTTCTCCAAGATGCTTGTTTAAATGTTTTTAGACTATATCTATTTCGAGGGTAACCTTTGAACAATTTTAGAATTTTATTGAAGGCCTTATGTTTTGATTACGGGCTTCAGACTTCTCCAAACAGTTTTTAGGGTGGTCGTAGCCTTTTAGGTTTGGGCACTGCTTAATAGGTTTTGTGCCTCCGGGTTTCGATAACCCGAACCGCTCGAACTTGTCTCGGAAGGCAGTCCGCGAGTGGGGGTAGCCCTTTGGGCTCGGATAAGGGTGGCCCTTGGGCTCGATAGTTCCCCGGTAGGAATAGCCCTTAGGCTCAGTACGTTTAAGAAACAAAAAATGTTTGTTAGCAAGGTAGAAACTTTCTTTCATTTCTATGTGTAACGTACAAGATTGTAAGCATGTAAAAGCTTGTATATGGCTTAGGTGGCCTACGCGGGCACGATTCCAGGCTCGTGCTCATGGCCTCACCGTTTGATTATTCGGTTGTATATCATAGCCTCAGGATCAGTTCTCTCCCTTCAACCGGTATTAGTGATTTGGCACCGTAGACCAACAAAAATGAAGTGGCCCCGGTACTAGATTTTGAGGTCGTGCGGTATACCCACAAGACTTCGAGCTGAATTTCCTTCCATTTTCCTTTGGCATCGGCCAACCTTTTCTTAAGGTTTTGAAGGATGGTTTTGTTCGTCAACTCAGCCTGTCCGTTCCCACTAGGGTAATAGAGTGTTGACAAGATCTTTTTGATCTTATGGTTCTAAATAAAAATTCTTACCTTGCTGCCGATGAACTGCTTCCCGTTATCAAATACTATCTTGGCCGGTATACCGAACCGTCATATTATGTGGTCCCAAACAAAGCCGATGACTTCTTTTTCCCGGACCTTCTCGAACGCTTGAGCTTCGACCTATTTAGAGAAATAGTCAATCATAAATAGTATAAATTGAGCCTTGCCAGGTGTCCATGGTAGGGGACCAACGATGTCCATTCGCCATTTCACGAACGACCAAGGCGACATGACCGAATATAGCAACTCCCCGGGTTGATGGATTATTGGTGCATGCCTCTGACAACCGTCATTTTCACACAAAGTCCTTCGCATCTTTCTCCATGTCGATCCAGTAATAACCGGCTCTGGTTATCTTACGAACCAATGATTCTGCCCCTGAATGGTTTCCGTATGTACCTTCGTAAACTTCCCTCAAAACATATTCGGTGTCTCCCATCCCCAAGCATATGGCGAGAGGGCATCGAACGTTCTTCTGAATAGTGTATCTTCGAACAGGCTAAACCTGGATGCCTACGTTCACATGGGTATTGATTATTTGGGATCCAAGGAAACTTCCTAGTCTTCAAGTAGACTATATACTTGTTTCTCCAGTACCAAGTTAAACTCGTTGAGTTTATCTCGGCATGGCCTTCTTCCACCACTGACTTCATGAGTTGTACGACCGTTCCCGAGATGAATTCATCGGCATCAACCGATGACCCCAAGTTAGCCAGAGCATCGGCCTCGCTATTTTGATCCAGGGGCACGTGTTGTAGGTTCCGTTCCTTGAATTGATGCAGCGTTACCTATAGTTTGTCCAAGTATCTTCACGTCCGTTCCTCTTTCACTTTGGATGTCCCATTGACTTGATTTACCACTAGAAGGGAATCTCACTTAGCTTCGATCACTTTGGCCCCTAGGTTTATATCAAATTCGATACCTGCAATCATGACCTCATACTCGGCTTCATTGTTAGTCAACTTCACCGTTCTAATAGATTGCCTAACTACGTTACCCGTAGGCGGCTTCAACACGATGCCAAGTCCGGACCCCTTTGCGTTTGAGGTACCATCCATAAAGAGGGTCCAGATTCCCGAGGAGGTCCCCGAGGTTAGAAAAAATTCCTTTCGACTTCGGGTATTAAGGTCGGGGTAAAATCGGCCACAAATCTGCCAAAATTTGTGATTTAATGGCGGTTTGGGGTCGATATTCGATTTCGTACCCACTAATTTCCACAACCCACTTGGCCAATTGTCCCGAGAGCTCGGGTTTGTGCATTATGTTCCTCAATAGGTAAGTAGTTACGACACATAAGGGATGACATTGAAAATATGGATTTAACTTCCTAGAGACGCTTAGCAAAGCGAGCACCAATTTCTCTTGGTGAGGATACCTTGTTTCGGTACGCCTAGAGTCCTCTTGACATAATATAAAGGAAATTGCGTACCTTCCTCTTCCCGTACTAAGACTCCACTTATCGCTATCTCGGATACCGCTAAGTACAGGTACAACTGCTCCTCTGCCTTCGGAGTATGAAGTAAAGGTGGACTCGAAAGGTATCGTTTGAGTTCTTCTAAGGCTTTCTAGCACTTCGGGGTCCACAAAACGTTATTCTTCATCTTCAATAATAAGAAGAAACGATGACACTTATCGGAGGAACTTGATATGAACCGACCCGGGGCAGTTATGCGCCTGGTTAACCTCTGAACGACCTTGACATTGTCCACCACAGTGATGTTTTCTATAGCTTTTATTTGTTGGGATTGATCGCGATCCCTCTGTTGGACACCATGAATCCAAGTAGCCTCTCGGAACCGACTCTGAATGTGCATTTCTGCGGATTCAGATTCGTATTATATTTTTTCAGTATGTTGAAGGTTTTCTGCAAATGTTCCAAATGGTCCTCTACTCGCAAGGACTTAACTAACATGTCGTCAATGTAAACCTCCATTGATTTTCCTATTTATTCTTCGAACATACAGTTTACTGGGCGTTGGTAAGTGGCACAGACATTTTTTAGTCCGAACGACATTACGCTATAGCAATAGATGCCGAATTTAGTGATGAAAGAAGTTTTTTTCTCGATCACTCAGGTCCATCCGGATTTGGTTGTACCCGGAATAGGCATCGAGAAAGCTGAGTATCTCGTGGCCAGTCATCGCGTCGATCATATGATCCATATTAGGCAAAGGAAAAGAGTCTTTAGGGCATGCCTTGTTCAAGTCTTTGTAATCTACGCACATTCTTAATTTATATCCCTTTTTAGGCACTACCACTACGTTAGCTACCAATCTGGGTACTTAACTTCCCGAATGGAACCTATTTTAAGGAGTTTAGATACCTCGTCTTTGATGAATGCATGTTTGACTTCGGACTGAGGCCTCTTCTTCGATTTAACCGGGTGGAACTTTTGATCCAAGCTCAGCTTATGAGTAGTTATTTATGGGGGGATCCCTGTCATATCAAGATGGGACCAAGCGAAACAATCTATGTTAGCTATAAGGAATTCAATGAGTTTTTTCCTAAGCTGGGGAGTTAACCTCGTTCCCAGGTATACCTTCCGATCGGGCAAGTGTTCTATCAATATGAATTGCTCCAGATCCTCGACCGTTGACTTGGTGGCATCGGAATCGCATGGGCGATGAACCACCTGGGAACTCCGTAATTATCATCCTCACCCACTTTTTGCTTCTCCTGTTTTTTCCGTCGGTGTTAATGAATGCTATTTAGTTTCTTCCTTCCTAACCGACTCCAGATTCTTTGATGTTGAGAGGGAGGACATCAAGATCACCTCATCGACTGCGAACATTTCTTTTGCGGCCTGTTGTTCTTCGTAAACTATTTTGATCCCTCCCAGTGTGGGGAACTTCAATGCCTAGTGTAGTGTCGAGGGTACTGCCCTCATGTTGAGAATCCATGGCCTTCTGAATAGATCGTTGTACCTCATATCCCCATCGATGACGTAGAACTTTATTTCCTGAATGGTTCCGGTGGTGTTCACTAGTAGGGTTATCTCCCCTTTAGTAGTTTCACATTCCATGTTGAATCCATTTAAGACCTGGACCGCGAGCACTATTTGGTCTTGTAGACCAAGCTTCTCTACGACCCTCGATCTGATGATATTGGCCGAGCTACTTGGATCAATCAACTTATGTTTAACTCGAGATTTATTTATGAGTACAGAAATTACCAGGGCATCAATATGCTGTTGCTCGATGCCTTCAACGTCTTCATCGTTGAAAGAGATGATCCCCTCCAGCATGTAATCTCGAGTTCGCTTTTCCCCTTGTAATGGACACCTTAATGCACTTCAACATTGGCCCCTGGGGGATGTCGACTCCACTGATGATCATGTTGATGATGTGCAGAGGTTCCTCTTGCTCGGTCTGCTTGTTAGAGTCCCTATTCTTGAAGTAATATTTGGCTCGATCACTCAAAAACTCCTGGAGGTGTTCGTTATTGAATAACCGAGCCATTTCTTCCCTTAGCTCTCGGCATTCTTCGGTCATATGGCCGTGGGTTCCATGATACTTACATGTCAGGTTGAGGTCTCTTTAGGCAGGATCAGATTGCAATGGTCGAGGCCACTTGGTATCTTTGATGCGTCTGATGGATAATACGATGTCGGCAACATCGATACTGAAATTGTACTCTGATCACCTTTGTGCCTCCCTAGTCCCGATTTGCCTATCAAAATCGTTTTTGCTCATGAGTCCCCGGCTATTATGCCCCCGATCACTTCTTTTTTCATTCCTCGCTAGGTTACATCCGAATCCACTGCCCCTTCGATCTCCACTGTACGGTTGGTACCGATCTCTGCTCAGTCTTTGTTCATGATCGACGACTCTTTGAGACATGTCATTAGTTCTGATGGGATACTCGGACCCCATGGGGCCCTATCCTCCATCTGAATTTTCGATTGGTACCTGTTATGGACGTCAGCCCAAGTTACCGCCGGGTACTCTATCAAATTCTATTTCAGGTGCTGTGAAGCCAAAGAGCTTTGGGGGTTGAGTCCTTGAGTAAATGATTGAACAACCAATCGTCCGCAACCGGGGGCAGATCCATCCTTTTCATTTGGAACCTCGACACGAACTCCCTGAGCATTTCGTTATCTCTTTGTTTGACTTTAAAGATGTCTGATTTTCTGGTCCCAACTTTGATGGCCCCGGCATGAGCTTTTACAAAGTTATCCCCAAGCATATCAATTGAATCAATGGAATAAGGGGGCATGTAGTCATATCATATCGTTGCTCCTTTAGACAGGGTTTCCCTAAACTTTTTCAGTAAAACCTACTCGATTTCATCATCTTCCAAGTCATTTCCCTTGATGGCACACGTGTAAAAGGTCACGTGTTCATTCGGATCCGTGGTCCCGTTATACCTTGGAATTTCGGGCATACGGAACTTCTTTGGGATCGGTTTCGGAGCTGCGCTCAGAGGGAAAGGTTTTTGGACAAACTTCTTGGAATACAAGCCTCTCAATATCAGGGGTGCTCCTGGGATTTGATCAACCCTAGAGTTATAGGTGTTCACTTTATTGTCGTTGGCTTCGATTTTCTTTTCTCCCGATTCCACCCTTTTTGTTAGTTCCCCAAGCATCTTTCTTATCTCGGGGTTGGTCCCGGGTTCAACTTCACTTGGCCTTTCTGTGGCCGATTCATTCCTGTGAGTGTTTTCCCAGGATGGTTCGGGCTCAACTCTGCTGGGGGCGCGACTTTGGTTCTACAACTGGGCTATCACTGTCTGTTTGAGCCTGTAACATTTCGAAGATCACCCGCAAAATGATCACATCACCTTCGCCATCGTGTTACTCCGGGCCATCGATCGGGCTCCCTCGCAAGTATGCGTGTTACAATGTGTCCGCTGAATAATAATTTTTCCCCTTTATATAGTAGGAGAGTTTTACCCTAAGTACAATTCTGAGAAAGGTAAAAATCTTTTGTTTCGCTAATCACTGATTTACTGCTGATATGGGCCGAGATTCACGCCGTGATATCTGGTTGGACACGGACATCACAACTAGGGGTGACAAAATGGTTAAAAGAAAACAGTTAACCACCCATATTATCCACTAAAAAATAGGTTGGATAATGAACTTTTTTAAAACGGGTCAAATACGGATAAAAACTATATTATCCATTTAGAAAATGGATAACCAATGAGTAACCGATGGATAACCAATGTGTCTAACTTTTACATTTGTAAAACCTCAAATTGGGGGTTCCTCAAGTTAGGGAGACTAAGAATTCTCCCAAAAGTGATCATATGCAAGAAGTCATGAATAATATGGTTACCCATATTTCCGCCGGTTAACTCGTTTTTTATCCGTATTAAATATGGGTCGGTTCGGATAATTTATCCGTTTTTTCATTACCCGTTTTCTCCCCGAATCATATCCGACTCGACCCGCCGGTTTGCCACTCCTAATCACAGCCCTCTGTTAGTCGTGTGTAGCTGTTTGATAATGCCCTCCGAAGTCTTAATCCTCGAATCGGACCTGGAGGACATGGCCCCGATACCCCCGAGGGAAGATGTTTTGCCCGAGACCCGATATGAGGGCTCCTCGCTCTGACTCCGATTTGTTATGGTCACGTTCCTGCTTCGTTTGGCTTACCGAGAAATTGAGGTGTTCAGTAGACCCGGTTTTACCCGTATACAAGATTGTATATATTTTCAAAGCTGGATAACAAATTACAACCATCTCGAACATCGAAAAACTTTAGTATTTCTTTGGAAAATTCCTTTAATGGAGTACTTATCTAATCAAAGATGGATTAAGAACGTCGCTGTTTCATATGTAGAAGTTTCACTTATTTTAATGAAGTCTTATCAAACTAGCTTTCTTCTTTTACTATATTGTGTTGTATCAAATAGACGAGTCTATCAAATAAGTTATTTCTACTTCGACAATGTCAAGTTGATTTATCGGCCTGCTACGTCATGCTCTAATGCTGGGACAGACACAATTACAATAATAATAATAATAATAATATATCCAGTATACTTTTGCTGGGAAATTTAGGGAGAGCAGTGTGTAAAGACTTTACTCGTATCTTGTAAAGAAAAAGAGACTGTTTTCGATAAATTTTTGGTGCCTGCGACAAAATAAGTTACAATTTTAAAGACATGAGCATCTAGCATGCCATTTGAGGTTGTTCCCTATTATTGTTGGGACAACAAAAAAATGTGATATGTGCGGGGGCGGATTTATAGCTCAGTGTATAGAGCACGTGAACCCATGATCTTTCTGCTAAATTAGGTATTTTGTGTACATATTTTTTAGAATTGATCAAATATTAAAGGCTAAATGGTGAGCTTGGTTGAATGCTAACTTATTTACCTAAAAGAATAGAGATCACTTCCCGTAATACTTTTATTTTTTACTTTTTTTAGTAGTACACCCATGTTATAAAAATCCTACGTCCGCCTCTAGATATGTGAGGAATTAATTGTTAGATTTGATGAAATAATTCACAATACTATTAATAAATAGAACATATTTTTCGGCTAGAGCTGAACGAATTGCCTTATCCTCGTTTTTCCTCATTGTAAGTGGTTCACAATTTCACATACTAATTATGCTAAGATTATAATAAAACAATTACTTATGAGTTGATTAATAATTGGTCGGGTGTGATATTGTGATTAATAAAGAAGGAATTATTATGCGATGATTAATAACGACTTAATTATCATGTAGAAATTAATTACTCTACATTAGTTTTGCAGAGATTTTCTTCCTCATGTACATGGCCGAATATAGAGTTCCATCACCGGGTTCATCTAAATATGGTATTTCCCATGTGACATATTAATTTATGTGTAAAAATACATTAAAGTTGCAATAATGTTAAAAATATAATGTGTTCGATTCTAAGAACCTTCAAAACGTTGAACCCATAAACTTTAAATCCTGAATCGCCTCTGCTCATATAGCTAGTCAAACTCAGCATTAGTTATACGGCAATAAAACATAGTCTATCTGCAAATTGGAAAGAAACAAAAGTACTATCCAACAAGAACAACAAGAACAAGGCCATATTGATGATGAGTATGTAACTAGTTTCAGCTAGGACAGAGTCCAAACTGCCATTATATAAATACATAAAATGCAGCAATTGGAATCATAGTATAAGCATTATAGAACAAAGTTTTCACCAAGTAAGAATGTCTTAATAATCTTATCTCCCATTCCATCTGCATAAGGAAACAAGTGACCACCACCTTTAAGTTCATGGTATTGAATCCATGGTAGTCGTTCTGCAATATATCGTTGCAGAATGACAGGTACAAGCCCGTCCTCATCGCCTTGCCATAGATGAACGGAACCTTCACCATTAGGGAACGGATTTTTAAGATCCATCGGATCAAATTCCCATGTTCCAAACCCAACCATTGCATCACGATGAAGTGATTCAAATTCCCCTTGTTGTCTAATTTGTGCCTGAGATCATACACAAACAAATAGGTATAATATCTAACGAAAGTGACAAATTTGTAACGAAAAATGCAAAAATCACTTCATAGGCGGAGCATAACATGCATCAAGGTGTAAAGCACAGCGAATATCTAAACTAAAGGCAGCAGCAAAATACCAAGTTAACAACAACATACCCAGTATATTCCCACAATGTGGGATCTGAAAAGGCTAATGTGTACGCAGACCTTACCCCTACCTCGTGGAGGTAGAGAGGCACAACAAAATACTAAGTTCTTACCCGGTATTGTTCTTGAGAGGCAGCAAACTTGGGTCCGAGTTGTCGATCTTGAGTGAAAAAGATATCAGGGCTGTGAGCTGCAACACTAGAAGAAGGGAAATATTTCTGAGTGTTCCACCAGTAAGTTAACCATGGAAGATAGTGAGCAACCCGAAGAGTCCATTGATCCGGGAGAAGCTGATCGTAGTATGATTTTCTAGATAAATTTGCAGGGAAACTAGGCCACCAGTAGTTGACCACAGGTGTTAGAAGAGCCGCTCCTGCCAATCTGTTATAGATAGCCGAAATGACAAGAAATTCAATCATAAGCTATGTTCAAGACATAATATAATAAACAAAAGCATGCTCTCAGACGGTCATATACTTCAACATGGTATTAGAGCAGGCAGAAGTCCCGGGTTTGAGTCTCACTCTGCCGCCATCCTTTAACAGCAGTTTAAACAGCAGCAAATGGTAGTAAAAAGTATTGAACAATACCTATGAGGAATATATTTGAGACAGCCCCAAACTGCTTGACCACCCATGGAAAATCCAACAACATAAAACTTGGATCCCAATTTCAATTGATCAGCTAACTCCTCAACATCAAGAGCTAAGCTCTTTGGCGTTCGTTGTGGATGCGGATCACTTTCTCCATAACCAGGTCTATCAAATGAAACAATATATATTCCCAAACTCTCAATAACATCCTGCACCAGAATATATTGTTGCAATCATTATTCTATCGAACTTCTTGGAAAATTCCTAGGGAAACCCGTAGTCGCTACCTTTTGGGCACGCATTGGGTAACCTGCTCATTGTGGGCAATAGCTCGCAAACCACATAGGAGATGTAAACCGCACTAGGCAAGCCCGGTGCGATAAGCTCTGACTGAGAGGATGCTGGTGAGGGGAATCGATCCCATTTCTCCCATATGGGAAACCACTCATCCAACCAACTCAGCCAACCGCCCAACCCTTGCGAGCATTATTGCATCGAATTAAAACCATAAAATTGCAAGGAAAAGGAGAAGGTAAAAGTACATACTGGAGAAAGGGTGCTGGCAATAACAACGTCATGTTTGCAACAATCAAAACCATGTATAAACACAATTTTGTATTTTGCTTGGTTTTTGGGAACACCTTGCTCTTTATAAGCCAAATGCCTTCCGTCGGAAAGTCTTACTCTTGGTGCAGTAATTGGAGGACCATTTGGCGAACCACAAATTTTCGGAGGAGGTGGCCGAATTGCTTGATATGCCAATGCTAAGAACCCAATGAAGAGAACTACAAGTACTTTCCCAGTTATACCTGAAATGTTCACATATGGTCACAATCTGCAGAAATTTATCAGAAAGAGAAAAATTGTGCATTTACAACAAACTTGAGAGGTAGAAGATAGTTGATTGCTCAAGAACTCAGTAAAGTATTCCAACAAACAGAGCTTAACAACCTTCCTCTTACTAAATTTTTATTGTACAGCGGCAATGTTTTGCCAGTTTGCGCGCACCTTGATACCTGCTACCTTCCACATACCAGCATAGATTCCGGATAACTCTGCCTAAGGCTTAGGCGGATGGGAAAATAATGGCCTAACATGTATTTTCTATGGTTTTCACCTGCTTCATTGACCGCTAGACTCGTGTGCAAATTGAGGGATGCAACACAAAGCCTTCCTCTTACTAATTTAAACAAGTCCCAACTAATAACAGAAGCTAAAATTGAGCATTATCTTCACTTCGGTAGACCGAAAGAAGCCTCTGCGCATGCAACAACAACAACAAACTCAGTGATTTTCCACGTGTGGGGTCTGGGGAGGGTAAGATTTACACGCCCTTAACCCTACCCTTGAAGGGCAAAGAGGCTGTTTGCGATAAATTCTCGAACAGAGAAATGATGAAAAAGAGTAATGACAACAAGTAGGAACAACAACATATAAATAAGACAGAAGCCAAGAAAGCAATGGTAATAACAGCAATCTATGAATAAAATGATATCATACTAACACTAATGTTAGGATGTTAGGAACCAATCTGCATATACTATAACACATGCTCAAATTCTTTAACTTTGTAGCACCTTGGGACAGCCATCCCACAAAAATAAAAAACAAGTCATTTAAATTCTTAAACTGCTTGGACTAATCAAAAGAAGACACAAAGTTCTCTACATATTATCTTCAACAGCTAAGGGAAGAAAAAGAAAAACAGAGAGAAAAGAAAACCTGAGGTAGCATGGGACTCTGCCATCTTTGTGAAACAATACTTGTGATTCTTGTTGATGTCTTTTCTATACTATTATCCTAATTTCCCAAGATTTGGTTTCAGTCTGCTTTTATAATAAAATTATAAAAGATCTAGAAACTAACACCATGTGCCCTGTGTCGTTGGTCACCTAGGGAATGAGGGTCCCCCTTGTTTGGCAGATTATCCCAATGTACACGTAGGCAATTAATGTTATTCTGTAGCGCTGACTTTGGAATACTATCATAGGCACTTTGCTCTGTTATACTACTGTTGATATTTGATATTTGTGTGGCTATAATCTTCTTTTTTTTAAATTTACGGGCAATATATTTACTTTATAATAGTTCGCAAATTATACAGGAGATATAAACGGCACTAGACAAGCGCAATGCAACGAACTCTAACTGAGGAAGTGAGCAAAGCGACCATGTGAGAAACCACTCGCACAATCCTTGTCGGTGCTTTAAATCATATTGGAGATGGCTAAACTTATATATTAGGAAGCATTTCGATCAGTAAAAGTTACTTCGTGCATTTCATGTTATTTGTCTTACCTTTTTGGTCTATTTTAACAAAAATATCACCTTATTATATTTAGTAAGTTTTTAATTATAACATTAGTATTTCTTGCACATCTCAAATAGTCAGATTTGGACACCAAATTAAAAATAGAAAGATTAAAATTGACCGGAGACTGAAAGTAGTACCATAGTCGTTCCCCGAGACTTTCACCATTGAAGACTACTTTTGTTACTTATTTTTATAGAGAGAAGAGAAATGTTACATACAGGAGCCAAGAATTTTTCATCAAGAATATTTAAAAATTAAAGAAGTGAATATTCGGAGAAGTTAAGGGGATTCAATCTCTACAATTTATATATTGAAAAAAAATAATCTTGTATATATAATCCAATTTGTCGGCAAAGAAGGTTCGAATGAACCCCTTATGCCACCCTAGTTCGGACGACTCCATGGTTTGACTAGCCTACAGAAATTCCTAGCCATTCTCTTGTAGCCCCATTGCACTCAGCCGTTGGTTATTGAAACGTAGCAGGATTCAATTGAACTCATAATTTTTTATTATCGGTATCTTTCGGAGAGACTCTCCTCCTCGTATCTAGGGGCATACGTAAGGGTGTTTATGGTTTGATTTGGGTCGGTTTTTTCATAGAAAGAAACCAAACCAAGTAAGTCGGTTTTTGTCGGTTTTCGATTTTTTCGATTATTTATCGTTTTTTTTAAATATGAGACATACACCACCAAACGCATATTCCGACGACTACATTTTCAACGTAACACTATCATAACAATTGCTCTATGAGAAATTTATCATTTACCAAGATATATTCATGCTAATTGAATCAAATAAAGATGAATAATTTAAGTACTCAATTAAAAATCGATAATTTTTAACATGAAATAAGTTCTTGTATTTAACAAAAGAAAACTACCAATCAAACTAGAATATAAAATTAGATTATTGAAGAGGTGCCACGTGACACCACTTCGTCAAAAATTTTCGTAATCCGTAGGTATAAATAATAAACAATTATAAGAAATGACACAGTTTATCGTTACAATAATTTACTTATTTATTCGATTCTCTAAATATTAACACTGCTTGTAAAAAAAATTGTGTACGCTACTGCCTACGCTTGTACGGTGCATTGAACCCATTACCAATGAACAATCTCAATCAGCTAGGCAATTCCTGACCATTGACTTCTTCTGGAGCGTGGAACACTCTCACGGATCGTTTGGTAGGATGTATAAGAATAGTGCGGAATAAAGTGTATTAATAATGCATAGATTAATAATATATGAGTTAGTAATACAAGTATTAGTTATGCAGATATTATTTTTTATCTACTGTTTGGTGTAGTGTATTAAAATTATAATGCATTGCATAATTTTAAGAAAAATAGATGTTTACAAAAATACCCTCCATATTCTTTACCTTTTAGGGATTTTAAGGACAATTTTGTCTTTAACCATGCTAATGCATGCATTAATAGCCTTGGTATTACTAATGCCATGGTTTTCTATGCATTACTTATGCATAGGAAAATGACAAGTATGATGTATAATTAATGCAAGTGTTAGTTATACACAAGTTAAAAAAATATACCAAACAAGATATTAGTAATGCATAGAGCTAATGCTTGCATTAGTTTTTCTAATACCTCTTACCAAACGACCCCTCAATCAATTAGACAATTACTCACCCAATGACGTCTTCTTGAAGCGCTGACAACTAATTGTTATCGATTGTGTTGTACTAAGTTTTCGCTGTGCATAATCTGTATTTTTATTAGAGATTGTTTCTATAGTTCGAACTCGTGGTAATAATTTTACCAGTTACGTCTAGGCTCTCATCGTTGTGTATGACTAAACACAAAATTTAAGAAAATGAAGGAAAGACTTTAGGCTTATGCCAGAGTAATATTACTACTCTTCCTATCCTAAATTATGTGTCATTCTCTTAATTTTTTGTGGCTTGTTTTAAATTACACATTTCAAAAGTTTTCTTTATTTCTTAAATTTCGTGGTTAGTCCGACATCACTCCATATTTGAGATGAAAAACTATAGATTTCATACACGGACTTTGAATTAGTCTTCCTATATTAGTGTAGACCTTATATTATAAACGAATTTAAGTGTTTTGATTTTAAAATAAATAGCGTGTATAAGTCATTACATAAAGGTGTGCAGGTTGTATACGGCCAAAATCAGGCTTTCCGATTTTACTGTTTGACTGAGGCAAGGGAGCTGCATCGGGGTAGCCTCGTAATGAATCAGACCCAAGATCGAAGATGAGGCATCAAGCCTAGAGATCGAAGATGAGGCATCAAGCCTAGAGATCGAAGTGGCCGTTGAGACCGAGACCAACAACAATCGAGACCAAGTATGACCGACTTCGAGTGGAGCATAATAACGGAATGACGAGATATCTGTAACCGGTCGAAGATCACGGCGAAAATATTTCTGTGGCTACAACCCTTTTTATTTTTTAAAATTCTCGCGGAAATCCACACCCGCTATTCTTTGAGACCACATTGGGTAACTTGCTCACTGTACAATGAGTTGCTCGCAAATCACATGAGAGATGTAAACGACACTAGACAAGAGCAATACAACGAACTCTGACTAAGGAAGCTGCTGGTTAGCGAAGCGACTATGTGAGAAACCACTCACACAATCCCTGTCGGTGCTATAAATTATTCTATTAAAGATAAACTTAGAAGTTTAAAGTTAAAATATTTTAAATAAAAAAGTATGATATTTTATTTGAGACAAATTAAAAAAAAGTACTCCCTTCGTTTCAATTTATGTGAGCTTATTTGACTGGACACAAAGTTTAAGAAAAGAGAGAAGACTTTTGAATTTGTGGTGTAAAATGAGGCACATAAATTTTATGTGACTATAAATCATATCATAAAGTTAAATTTTTTCAAAATAAGGAAATGACTCAGTCTTTTTGGTATGAACTAAAAAGAAAATAGATTCACGTAAATTGAAACGAGAGGAGTATATATATAATATTTTTAAGTGAAAATAATATTTGAAATTTAGAGTTGTGTTTGGACATAAATTTCAGTTTGGGTTGTTTTTGAAGTTTTGTGAGTGATTTGAGTGAAAATTTTGAAATACAACTTTTTGCTGTTTTTCAAATTTCTGAAAATTTCCAAAATGCATCTTCAAGTAAAAATTAAAATTTTTATGAACAAACGTTGATTTCGAAAAAAGTAATTTTTGAAAAAATCTTCCATCAAATTTTATATCCAAACGGGCCGAAAGTGTTGATGTCTTGCATCAGTCCAGAATTAGTGTAGATTATATGAATCTATTATATTTATTTTCACTCATTTCATTGCAATATCGAATTATTTCTAAAACAAATTTCCTACTTAACCTTTTAGAAACGTACAAATTGCTAAACATAATAAAAGGACTCTTAGTATTCGTCGAATGTACAACAATTATTGTAGTTTTAATGTTGAGTATGTGAACAAAGTCCTGTACTGAATATTGATTAAAAAATATTAGATATAAAGTGTAATGATATTCTTAACAATGTTAGGCTTTTTGAAAAAAATCGTACTGACTTGGCATGAAACTGACAATATTATATCATATTACTCCGAGTATCTATTGACTGGCTTAGCCACACAAACTATTATCAGATCCAATAGTGCGGCTAAACAAGTATGAAAATGACGAAGTGATAGCGTAAGACAAGGAACAAAGCACAATATTACATAGTTTGACTAGTTACCACCAAAACAACGTAAATTATGTGTTTGGAGATGGCTAAACTTATATATTAGGAAGCATTTCGATCTGTTTTACAAACTTAAATTAATTGGATCAGTAAAAAATTACTTCGTGCATTTCATGTTATTTGTCTTACTTTTTTGGTCTATTTTAACAAAAATATCACCTTATTATATTTAGTAAGTTTTTAATTATAACATTAGTATTTCTTGCACATCTCAAATAGTCAGATTTGGACACCAAATTAAAAATAGAAAGATTAAAATTGACCGGACATTGAAAGTAGTACCATAGTCGTTCCCCGAGACTTTCACCAGTGATGACTACTTTTGTTAGTAGTATTTTTCTAGAGAGAACGAGAAATGTTATATACAGTGGCAGATCAAGAATTTTTTTATCAAATTAAATTAAAGAAGTGAATATTCGGAGAAATTAAGGGGATTCAATCTCTACAATTTACATGTCAAAAAAAAAAATTAACCTTATATATATATATCTAATTTGCCGGCAAAGAAGGTTCGAATAAACCCTTTTTGAACATTATGATTTCATACAATTATATATATATATCTTAAAAAAAACGTTATCTTTTAAGATTTCATAAAGAGAAATAAAGATTTCATACACGGACTTTGAATTATAGTCTTCCTATATTAGTGTAGACCTTATATTATAAACGAGTTTAAGGGTGTGTTTGGTAGGAAGAATAATATTGTCGGAATTTTAATTTTTTAATGTTTGATTGACTTAAATACTTTGAAAAATATTTTTCTCATGAACTCATTTTCCTCCAATTGGAGGAACATGTTTTCTCTATTAAAAGAAGGGAAAACATTTTCCAAAACTTTTTTGCAACCTTCCCCGCCCTATTCCCCATCCCTCCAACCAATCCCCACATCCCCACCTACCCACTAACCCTACCCCGCCCCACCCTCGCCCCATGCCCACCCACAACCTAAATAAAAATATTATTAATAGTAATTTCTTTTCATTTTATAGATATATTTTTTTTCATTTCAACAAATGAATATTTTCTTTTCATGATGAAAATAGTATTTTTTTTTATTTTAACAAGAAATTTACTTTCTTTTCAGAAAATTATTTTTTTCTTTCATTTCAATAAAATGATGTAATAAAAAGTATTTTCTTTCATGATGTAGATTCTTTTTATTTCAACAAAATGATTTTTTTCTTTTCATGTGCGGGGGCAGATTTATAGCTCAGTGTATAGAGAGCACGTGAACCCATGATCTTTCTGCTAAATCAAGTATTTTGTGTACATATTTTTTAGAATTGATCAAATATTAAAGGCTAAATGGTGAGCTTGGTTGAATGCTAACTTATTTACCTAGAAGAATAGAGATCAATTCCCATAATACTTTTATTTTTTACTTTTTTTAGTAGTACACCCATATTATAAAAATCCTACGTCCGCCTCTAGATATGTGGGGAATTAATTGTTAGATTTGATGAAATAATTCACAATACTATTAATAAATAGAACATATTTTTCGGGTAGAGCTGACCGAATGACATTCTCCTCGTCTTTCCCCATTGTAAATGGTTCACAATTTAACATATTAATTATGCTAAGATTATAATAAAAGAATTACTTATGAGTTGATTGATAATGGTCGGGTGCGATGCTGTGATTAATAAAGAAGGAATTATTATGCGATGATTAATAATGACTTAATTATCATGTAGGAATTAATTACTCTACATTAGTTTTGCAGAGATTTTCTTCCTCATGTACAGGGTCGAGTATAGAGTTCCATCACCACGATGAAAAAAATTAAAAGGTTGGGACAGAATTGAGGATCCTTTCTTTTTATTCAGTAGCATTTACAATGTAGTCATATGGGGTTTGAGAGTGTTTAGGGGAAGAACATTACATGACAAGTATTAGTGTGTCACTTGTGTTTGCCTCTTCGTGAGGTTGTTCTCTCGATATTTTTTACTCTCTTTTTATATAGTGGATTGCCCATCTCCGCCGTTGACGTAGGTCAATTGACCGAACCACGTTAAATATATGTGTCTCTTTTGGTAGATATCTCTTCTGTTGTAGGATTTATCGTCGTTCAAGGTTTCCTTTACAAGCCCCCGCTTGACACCTGATTATTTTACGGTCCTAACAAGTGGTATCAGAGCAAGGTTCAAGACATGCACATCTTAGCGGGTTTAGTTCTAGCTGCAACTTATTTGACGGTAATCATCATTTTGTCTGAGAAATTTGACCGAAGTAATACTCACGTTGAGATAAACTTTGTGGTGGAGATTTGGAGATGCGGCCTGTTGAATGCTATGTGAAGAAGGTAGATCAAATTTATTTTGTCGAAAATTCGGGCCAATGGAGAAAATTGTTAGGTGTTGTCCTATTGTTTTTACCATATTTGATTTTCCTTTTTCTTGAAGTAAAGGACAATATATTTACTATAATTGGATTCTTTTTGTAGAAGAAAATTATAATTCTTTTATGTTTGGCTAGTCCTTTTTCTTGTAGGAAAAGGTTTGCACTTCTATAAATTGAGGATCCTTCCTTCTCATTCAGTAGCATCCACAATTGTAGCCATATGGGGTTTGAGAGTCGCGTTTAGGGGGAGAACTTTACGGGACAAGTGTTAGTGTATCACTGGTGTTTGCCTCTTTGTGGGGTTCTCTCAATATTTGTACTCTCTTTTTAAATAGTAGATTGCCCACCTGCCAAGCCATCAATCATGGAGCCACCACATCTGGAGCTCAAACCACTTCCGGCACATTTGAGGTATGAATTTCTCGGTCCAAATAATACTTTACCCGTTATCGTGTCTTCTTCTTTGAATGATGTGCAGGTAGGTGCATTGCTAAAAGTATTGCGAGAGCATCAGAAGGCAATCAGATGGACCATAGCTGATATCCGGGGAATTCCTGCCGGATTATGTGAACATAAAATTCAGCTAGAAGAGGGGAGTAAGCCGAGTGTAGAACACCAAAGGAGATTGAACCCCGCCATGCAGGAAGTGGTCAAAAAGGAGATTATCAAATGGTTAGATGCCGGGGTAGTCTATCCAATTGCAGATAGTCCGTGGGTAAGTCCAGTGCAATGTGTGCCTAAAAAAGGGGGCATGACGGTGGTCCACAATGAAAAGAATGAACTTATCCCGACGCGGACGGTCACTGGATGAAGGGTGTGCATGGATTACCGGAAGTTGAACAACGCTACTTGCAAAGATCATTTTCCTATGCCTTTTATTGATCAAATGCTTGATCGGCTAGTGGGAATATCTTTTTATTGCTTCCTCGATGGATACTCCGGCTATAACCAAATCAACATCGCCTTGGAAGACCAAGAGAAGACAACCTTCACCTGTCCTTACGGCACTTTTGCTTTTAGTAGAATGCCATTCGGGTTGTTTAATGCCCCGACCACTTTCCAGCGCTGTATGATGTCTATCTTCTCTGATATGGTGGAAGACTTC
>MDKH01197179.1:0-38758 GCA_005239495.1 Nicotiana undulata | reverse complement strand
TTTATTTTCCCATTCACCCATTTTAAGCATTAATATATCATTAAATACTTAAAATCCCAACAACAACAACATACTTATTTATTGCCTGCTATCTAGTATGCTATAACTAATATTGGTAGTCTACTGAGAAAATTAATTAGTCGTGGAATGATTACAGTTATAGATCATAAAAGTATGTCATACTCATAGCTAATAATTCATGTTACAATGTTGTAAAAACCTAAGTTGAATTTCTAAAAATCTTATATATCAGCTTGCGGTCATATCGAATAGGTTACATTCACGGTTAAAATTATATTGTGTAGCCAAAGTGCATTTTTTATTATCTCTATCGAACCAAAATGTACCATCAAAATGTATATCTCTAGCGGATTAAATTCAAATAATTATAGTTCAGTAATCTTCTTCTTTACTAATACCACCAAGACATGATACCTATATAAAATTTTATTATTAATTAATAAATCACCTCAAAATAAAAGTATAAATAAACGGGATAGATCCTATCTTACTAATCCTAGTGAGGATATTGAGTGAGGGGTAGTTTTAGTGTATAGTCTAGTGTATTAAGAGGGGTAATTTTGTCATTTCACATGCCCTCTTCACTAACCACCGTGAAAGTTGTTATATTAGTTATTACTGTACATTCAATGTTGGTTAATATACATAATCATTTTCTTCTCCTCCTTCTCTCTACTTTCTCTCTCTACGATATTGCCTAATCTTTCAATTCTTCAATTGCATGTGTGTGAATCTGAGTTTATGATGATATATCTCAGATTCTATCATGGTATCAGAACAATTGATCTAGATTTAGGACCAAAATTTTCAGTGTACTAGTAGGAAGCCATTGCTGAAGCTGAAGCTGCTGCCATGGCAGAACCAGAAATTGAAATTTCTCGAAATGATCACAATCATCTTTTGTACTTGAGAGAATCGGACACACCTGGTGTAGCATTGATCGACATAAAACTCACAGGTCCAGAGAATTATGGTATGTGGAGTCGAGCTATGCGAACGACACTGTTGGTGAAAAAAAAATTAGGTTTCATAGAAGGAACTTGTGTAAAAGGCTCATTCAAAGGTGACTGGCGAATCAATGGGAGAGATGTAATATTGTAGTAGTGTCATGGTTAGGAAAAAAAGTGGCGTTGGAATTGCAACCTAGTATCGTTTATGCATCAAATGCATCAAGGGTTGGAAGCAAATTTAAGGAACGATTTGATAAATCTAATCTAACTTAAATTTATCGGTTGTGGAAGATGATAGGATCATTGACTCAGGGCACTGATTCAATCACTGTTTACTACTCCAAAATGAAGGATCTATGGGGTGAAATGGACTTGTTAATGGCAGGACCTGGATGCGATTGTGAAGAGAGGAAGCCTTTCATTGAACAGTTCAAAAATCTAAGACTTTTATAGTTTTTAGTTGGGACAAATGAAAGCTATAGCCATGTGAGAAGCCATGTGTTACTCAAAACACCTGTATTGACAGCCAATCGGGCAGATGCCTTAGTCATACAAGAAGAGAGCCAAATAACTCTTGGAGAAGGGGAATCTAATAGTGATGTTTTGACCATGCTGGCCGAAAAAAATCAGACATTCAATCAGGATTCAAGGCAAAGAAGCCAGGGTTGATTTGTGAATTTTGCGGCTACAAAAGTCACTTGAAGGAGAACTGTTACAAGATCATAGGATATCCTCTGGATTTCAAGAGTAAGAAGAAAGCACAAATACAAAGAGTCAATCCTTATGCCAATGTTGTTGCTGCTGAGAAAGGGAATACATCAAACCCACAACCCACACAAGGGAACTTCTTTACAAAGGATCAATACAAACAGCTATTAAACCTTCTAAATAAACAAGACACAGGTGACTATCACTCACTTATGACAGGTATAAATGCATTGTTATCAAATTCCTTTGATTGTGAATGGATATTAGATTCAGGTGTCTCACATCATATTACCTTTCATAAGGAGATTATGCATGATATTAAGGACTGTAGTGCACACAATGATAGTGGAGTGCAGGTACCAACGGGGAATAAGTGCAAAATATCCCATACAGGAAATGTCTCTATATTGGACAACCAAATTTTGAAGGATGTTTTACATGTTCCTGACTTTAAGTTCAACTTGTTGTCCGTTTCAAAACTGACCAAGGAACTAAGTTGTATCGCAATGTTCTTCCCTGAATTTTATGTGCTGTAGGGTCTTTACAATGGGAAGGTGATGGGGATTGGTAAGGAATCATGTGGATTATACCTTTTGCAGAGGAGGTCAATTCCTACAGCAGCAATTGTCAGCAATAGTGCAAATGACTCAGTCCTATGGCACATGAGACTAGGATATATTTCAATAAATGCAATGCAACATATCCAACAGTTGAGAAACTCAGTGGACAGCAGAGTGCAGCACAATTGTGATATATGCCCCTTGGCTAAGCAAAGCAGGCTAAAATTTCCATCCAGTAGTAATAATGCTGTTAGTATTTTCCAGCTTGTTCATGTAGATATATGGGGACCTCATAGAATACCTACATATGACAGGAAACACTATTTTGTTACAGTGGTAGATGACTAGAGTAGATTTACTTGGATATGTTTGTTGCAATCAAAGAGTGAAGTAATAGTTGTATTGAAGAGCTTCTTTTCAATAGTTAAAAATCAATTTGGTGTGACTGTCAAAGCATTGAGATCTGACAATGGAACTGAATTCTTCAATTCTAGTTGCAATGAACTATTTTCTTCATTAGAAATTATTTACCAGAGTAGTTGTTCCTACACACCTCAACAGAGTGGGGTAGTAGAGAGGAAGCATAGACACATTCTAGAAGTAGCTAGAGCTCTGATCCAATGTTCAATTCTTAATAGGTTTTGGGGAGAGTGTGTAAAGACTGTTGTGTATCTGCTTAACAAATGGCCTACTTCTGTTTTAAAAGGAAGATCACCACATGAGCTTTTATACAACAAGCCACCTGACATAAATCACCTTAGAGTATTTGGTTGCCTCTGTTATGCTAGCAACCTTCCAAAAGGAGATAAATTTAGTCCAAGAGCAAATAGAAGTGTACTGATGGGATACTCAACAACTCAAAAGGGCTACATGCTCTATGATCTAGAAAGGAAAGTCTTTATGGTCAGCAAAGATGTTAGTTTTAGGGAAGATGTGTTTCCATTCAAAAATGTTGAATTGGATTCTGATGATTTATTTCTCAAACAGCCAGAACTGGTGGTGCAATCAGCTCAACCAAGTATTGAACAAGAATTAGCAAGTCAACTTGATGATAATGGTACTCAAGAGCAAGTGACACATGTTGAAGATTTTCCAGAAGCTCATGAGAATCATGTTGATATACCACCTGATACAGTCCAAAGAGAAACAATGGCACCAACTGCAGATACTTTAACATTGCCACCAGCTACAGATACTTCACATGACAGTTTAGATGATACAACAATTCTATCAGAAACTTCCACTCAACAACCATCAGTTCAGGAAACAACGCATGATGTTAGAAAAGGAGGAAGAATATCCAAACCTCCTATTTGGCTGAAAGACTATATGATAACAAAAAACACTGCCACTCAGTGCCTTTATCCATTATCCAAAGGGATATACTATGAAAATCTGACAACAAGATATCAGTCCTATTTGAAGGTTTTTTCAGCCTGCATTGAACCAAATTCCTTTAAGGAGGCAGTTCAGGATGACAAATGGGTTAAAGCCATGCATCAGGAAATACAATCACTTGAAGATAACAAGACGTGTGAACTGAATGATTTGCCTACAGGAAAGCAAGCCATTGGCCAAATGGGTCTACAAAGTCAAGTACAAAGCAAATGGAGAGGTAGAAAGGTTCAATGCTCGTTCGGTTTCCAAAGGATACAACCAAAAGGAAGGACTTGACAATCGTGATACATTCTCACCTGTTGAAAAAATGGTCACAGTGAGACTTGTTATCAGTATAGCCACTTCCAAAGGTTTGCCTCTATACCAAATGGATGTTAATAATGCCTTTTTACAAGGAGATATATATTAGGAGGTCTACATGAGTCTGCCTTAAGGGTTTACCAAACAGTGGGAGACCAAAGTATGCAGACTTATAAAATCTTTAGTAGCGATTCTCATAAATGTGGATGATTTGCTAATTACTGGTAGTCATCTCACACTGATAGAAGATGCAAAGATGACTTTACACAATCAATTTAAAGTAAAGGACCTTGGAGAGTTGAGATACTTTCTTGGAATTGAAGTCATGAGATCAAAAAATGGGAACATTGCTTAACGAAAGAAAGTATGCCTTGGAGCTTATTTCTCAAGTTGGCTTAAGTGGATGTAAACCTGCTAAGACACCTTTGGAACTCAATCAAAAGTTGACCACTGTTGAGTGTGATACTCATGTAGGAAATACTTATGATCTGGATCTTGAAGATGCCACAGTCTATCAACAATTAATTTGGAAGCTCCTTTATATTACCATCACTAGGACATATATTAGCTTTGCAATTCAGAGCTTAAGCCAGTTCATGTAACGACCTAAACAGTCACACTTGGAGGCAACTTTTAGAGTGGTTAAATATCTTAAGGGTTGTCCTGGCTTGGGTGTGTTGTTACTTGCTGGTAGGGGTGTTCATAAAAACCCGAAAAATCGAACAAAACCGAAAACCAAACCAAACCGACCAAAAAAATCGATACTTTTTATGTTTGGTTTTAAATTTTAAAAATCGATCAAATTTGGTTTGGTTTTAATAAAAAAATAACCGAAAAACCGAACCAAACCGACTATAAAAGTAGCTAGTTAAATTTATATTGCACCTATATATATTTTTATATAAAGTTTCTAAAATTTTATGGTACATATTAGCCATTTGTTTTTTTAGTCTAGTTCTTTGCTATTATAATAATCTAATTCTTTGCCTTCTAGTTTGATTGGTAGTTTCTTTTGCTAAGTACAAGAATTTATTTTATGTTAAAAATAATCGATTCTTAATTGAGTACTTAAATTATTCATCACTATTTGAGTAAATTATCATCAATATATCTTGGTAATTATAGATTTCTCACAGAGCAATTGATTTGATAGCGTTACGTTGAAAATGTAGTTGCCGGAATACGCGTTTGGTAGTTTATGTATCATATTCAAGAAAAAAATCGATAAATAACCGAAAAAACCGAAAAGCCGACAAAAACCGAATCGATAAAAAACCGACTTAATTGGTTTGGTTTGGTTCCAATATTTGAAAAATCGACTTACTTGGTTTGGTTTCTTTTTAGGGAAAAATCGACCCAAACCGAACCATGAACACCCCTACCTGCTGGTCCTATCACTAATTTGACTGCCTATTGTGATTCAAATTGGGCTTCCTACCCTAACAAAAGGAGGCCAGTCACTGGATATGTTGTCAAGTTAGGTGAGGCACTCATTTCTTGGAAGTCTAAGAAGCAACATACTATTAGAAGAAGCTCCGCAGAAACTGAATACAAGAGCATAACAACAGCAATGGCTGAAGTAACTTGGATTGTTGGTCTGTTACAAGAGTTGGGACTCACTATATCTCAATCTGTTTCCTTGTTCTATGATAATGAGGCAGCAATACAAATTGCTAAAAATCCTATTTTCTACGAATGCACTAAACATATTGAGCTAGATTGTCATTTTGTGCGTGAAAAAATCAAGTCTAGGCTCATTCTTCCTCACCACATTTCTTTTGCTCAAACACTTGCCGACCTCCTAACCAAAGGCTCATCTACTTCTCAACATCAACTTCTCTTATCCAAGCTTGGCGTGTTTGATGTCTTTCACCCACCAGTTTGAGGGGGAGTATTGAGTGAGGGGTAATTTTTGTGATGACCCAAAGGGTCATTCTACGAATTAAGACCCAATTCAAGGCTTATTAACCAAAAAGACTAATTTTAATCACCTCGATTTGCGTGTGCAGTTCGGGCATGAAACCGAAAGCTTTTATGTGAAAATATGAGAGATAGTAATTTCTAGAGTTAAAATTTGGTTTTAGTTGACTTTGGTCAACATTTTGAGTAAACGGACCCGGATCTGTGTTCCGACGATCCCGGAGGTCCGCAGTAAAAAATGGGACTTGGGCGTATGCTCGGAATTGAATTTCGAGGTCCCTAGCATTAGAAAACAATATTTGAAGAAAATTGTTTTGCTGGTTATTACAGGAAATAAAGAAATAAAATAATATGTGAAATTATTGGTATCGGGCCCGTATTTTGATTCCGGATCCTAGAACAAGTTTTTTATGATATTTAAGTCCTATATATGAATTTTTATGAGGATCGGAGTTGATTTGACGTGATTTAGACGTCCGATTGAAAAGTTAGAAATTTGAGTGTTCTTGAGGAAATCTAGAGTTTTGAGGTTAAATTTGTAGTTTTTGATGTTATTTCGATGATTTGATCGCACGAGTAAGTCTGTATGATGTTTTAAGACTTGCGTGCATGTTTGGTTTGGAGCCCCTAGGACTAGGTGAGTTTCGGGTAGGCTACAAAGTGTCTAGACTTAGAAAATTTCATCACAACGAAATCAGATGTTTGCAGGCCTTTGATCTCGCATTTGCGAAATCCTGGGTCAGCCCCAGATCTCGCAAATGCGAGATTACCGGTCGCAAATACGGGATGCCCATATGTCGCAAATGCGACATTTTTATCGCATTTGCGATGAATGCCGAAAATTAAAGGGTTCGCAATTGCGAACCCGGTTTCGCAAATGCGAGATCCGCACCCAGTTAAATCAGATTTTAGATGGGTTTTTCACTTCTTTTTCACTTCTCTCAAACCCTAAACCTCCATAAGAGATTTTCCAAAGACCCAAACTTTTCCAAATCATTGGTAAGTGGTCTCTAACTAATTCCTTTCATTCCTTAACACCTTTTAACAAGATTTCAACAAAAAATCTAGAGTTTTCATGGTAAAAAATTGGGGTTTTTGTGGTAGAACTGAGAAATTTCAAATTTTGGGGATTTAGAGCTCGAATTGAGGTCGTATCCCAAAACTAATTGTATATCCGGGCTCGGGGGAGATTGGGTAAACGGGTTTTGTTCCGAACCTCGAGTTTAGACCAAGCAGCCCGGGGTCAATTTTTGTATTTTGATAAGAAAACATAGGAAAACCATAGTTTTTCATTAAAGTTGATACCTTTAGGCAATAATTGATGGTATTGAGCCAATTGTGATTAGATTCGAGCGGTTTAGAGGCAAATTCAAAAGGAAAGGTTGTGATAGAGCAGTGATTTGCTTGTGAATTCGAGGTAAGTGCTTAGTTTAACATTGAATTGAGGGAATAGGAATCCCCAAGTTAATTGATATGTGAATTTGCATGTGCGTGGTGTATAGGTGAGTGACGAGTATCTATGCACCACAAATTTATTTGTTGAACATGATCCCTTTCCCCCGTTTCCAATCTATTTGATTCGTGGCTTAATTGTTTTATGATCATTGATGTCTCTATGATTACTTGGTCTCGTTAACTTGTTATTAAATATTGTTTCAAGTACTTTGGAAGTGTTGGTTGATCCTTTGGATTCATTTTGATACATAATAAGTATGAGTTGGTTGATAGTGTTTTATTATATATATTCCGGTTGATTTCATTGCGAAATGATAATTGATGAAGTTTATGAGTTGTATAGCTTTCTATTTATAATTGTTGAGATAAAAATATTGTGAAAGGCTTTGACCTGAAATGCGGAAATTTTCATATATAAAGTGATATGATATGTCTGGTGGGAGCGAGTTGCACACCGCAACAAGGAGTGATAAGGGTGGACAGGTGGGATTGGGTTGCACGCTGAAGAAATAAGGGTGATATATATAGGGAGGAGCAATAAGGGTGGACAGGTGGGAGTGAGTTGTACGCCGCAACAAGGAACAATACGGGAGGACACTTATGTTTTACTGATTTTCAAAAACAAAGATTTAAAAACTTACTGTTTTACTTTACTATTTTTCATATTTTTGCACTTACTTTTATTTTAAAGTCAAAGTTTGGAAATTTGAAGTCTTATGTGAGAGTTGGTTATAGCCGAGACCTGAACAAGGTGGCTGAGTTATTTTATTTGTTGCTACAGTTATTGTTTCGTTTATTTTAGAATTTCTTTCTTGCTTTATTATATATTGTTCACAAGTTATATTGTTAATGCCCCGCCGTAGCCTCGTCACTACTTCGTCGAGGTTAGGCTCGGCACTTACTCAGTACATGTGGTCGATTGTACTGATACTACACTCTGCACTTTTGTGCATATTCAGGTACCGACCAGAGTTAGGAGATTTTAGTAGCTGTCATCATTTATTCGGAGACACGAGGTAGATCTGTCGGCGTCTGCAGATTCTTGGAGTCTTCTCTTTAATTTATATAGACACAATTTTACTTCATTCAAAACAGAGATACATTCTTTCAGCCCATTATTTGTAGCATTCTTAGTAGTTCGTGAATTGTGACACTAGACCCTAGTATGTTTAACCAAAGAATTAGATCCTTTGACCAAATCTATTTTTAGGATGAACACGGGTTACTGATAATCAAATAAATAATATTAAGTCAAGAAGAATAAGTAAATGATGATAATAAGATGCTCAGAAAAGTAAAATGTATTGTATATGTAGTTCAGATGTCCTTACAAGTTTTTCCTCTTCCCTTATATAGGGTATTACTCAATATAACGTCTGCCTCTTACAATGATCACTCATTAATGACTAATTATTTCATTAATGGGATGTTACAAAGGATAACCGTAACTGTTGCGTGAAGGTTGTGTAACATGTGAGTCATTAATTGAGGATCTTTGGATCTACCCGTAGCTCTGTCCGAATTCATTCTGACCGTATCTCTTCCTTGTCCCAATCAGTTTGGGTTTCCCATAGCTGATTACCCCGTAGGTTTATTGATCCGTACCTCTCTATTCCATACCTCTTTATAGAATCATATCCAGCTGTCATATTTTCCTTGGTCCACGTAGCTGGCTGAGTTGTCAGGAATCATCTTACGTGTGAAACTCTTTTTTACCAATACAGATAGTCCCCCTACTTACTATTTATTTATCGATTAATATTTGGTAAGTGGATATGCATTTATGGAGAGAATATTTTGCTGCCGCTTTACCTCGAAGCATTGTATCCTTCTCTGAACATAGGCGTCGCTTTTCACTTCCATTTAATGCTCAATCCACGTGTTCCCTTCGGATTGATTTTGTAGTTGCTCGGCGCCTTTTAGGGCTTTTTGCGGCTGCATTAGTCACGAAGTGACACCTTCAATTATGACTTTTCTCATCATTGTTTTTTACCATGTTTGACAGTTGTCTTCAAGTATAAATACCTCTTTTCTTTTCTTTACTTCCACGAAACACTTTCTCTTTTATTTGTAAAGAATTTCTTCTTTGTCTTTGTAAACATGTCTTCTTCGAACCAATCTAAAAGAGTTATAGATGTCGAGAATTTGACACCCTCTTGTGTTCCGACTCAGAGTCGGAGGGGTGGTAGACTGAGGAGTTTAAGCTCCACTCCTTCGAGAGGCTCTTCTTCTTCCCAGATTGTTTCACCTCCTTCTGCTAGGTCTTTAGTTTCTCCAAGAGTTAGGGCTTCCAGGTCTTTGTCCAGGGGTAGAGAACATCATGAACCCATACGCGAACCACGAGTGGATGAAATCATTCTTGCTGAGTTTACCTTCACTAGGGATAGTCAGGTCCTTGTAGATCAGTCGTTATCCCTTGATAGTGTTGATAGGTATCCCACTGTTATTACTGAAGGTTTGATTCCCCTTGTTCGCAGGGAATGTTCTTGGGATTCTTATTTTCCCATTGTTATTCCGAATAGCAATCAAAGAATAACGTCTTACAAGACGGGGTTTTCTTTTGTTTACACCTATCCATTCACTCTAGGGTTTAGACCTCCTATTGATCCAGTCATCATCGAATTTTGTCGTTTCTTCAACATTTGCTTAGGACAAGTTGGTCCTCTTGTGTGGCGGGTTGTCGCGTGTCTTAGATGTTTAGCTTCTTTAGCCTCAGTTCCTTTTACCTTCAATCACCTCATTCATCTTTATTCTCCTACCTTATTTCGTCAAGGGGTTTTCACTCTGGCTGCTAGGAGCAAAAGAGTGTTGGTAACCCCTGATGACGATAAGGATAGAGGTTGGTACCTCCGGTACGTTGCTGTGCCCACTGCTAGTTTAGTGGGCGAGGAAAATCTTCCCTTACATGAGAAGTGAAATCGTGCACGTGAGTACATTTTAGCTCACATTTGTTATTTTTATTAACACCGTAGCTATCTTCTTCTTCTTTCAGCAATCATAGGTACTGTTGAGAATGTCTCCGGTATCCGTGATTGGGTAGAAAAGTTGTTGTCGGTTGCTCCATTAGAGGAAAGATCTTGGAAGTACTTCTCCGAGAAGTACGGTTGGAAAGTGAAGACTCACGGTAAGTGAAACTTTTTTTTTTTGCTTCTTTTCCTTACTCGAGCTTCTTTTTCTTCGTTTGTTTAACCTTTTTTCTTTTGACAGGGTTTTCTGCTCATGGGGTGTCTGCTGTCTCCATTCCGAAGATGTCTTTGGCTCAGGACCAAGAGATTATTACTGGTTCCTCTTCTTCAAAGAGGAAAGTTGGCGGGTCTAGGACCTTAGAAGAAGAAGAACAAGAAGAAGAAGAAGAGGAGAGCACTTTGGTGCACAGGTCACGTAGAAGAAGGGTAGTCTCAGACGATGAGTCTACACCCGTGGCAGTGTCTTCCGTGCCTGATGTCAGACCTTCTACATCCGGGGATGCTTCTTCTTCTCTTGCACATGATTCCGTGGATCATCTATTCCGCGAAGGCTTTGGACCTGCTGCTAATGAGACGCCTCTGGCTGTTTTTGCCCCCTCCTTTAGAGAAATCTCTTCGTCCGTTCCGACTATTTCTTCTGCTCCTTTGGCCATTACTACTCCTGCTGCTGCCTTGCCTGTGGCTTTCTCATCTCCTCATGTTTCCGTGCCTGATACTTCTTCTTCTCCAAAAATTTCATTACCCGTGGCTCCTTTATCTCAGCCTGCTTTCGTGCCTCCTGTTAGAGAAGTAGGGTCTTCCACCAGGGAGATGAGGCAAGTTCTAATTGAGGTTCCAGCTAATGGGAGCCTTTTTAATAAATCTGGCCAACTTGAAGTGTGGCTGAAGCCTTTGATTGGCCCAACAGAGAGGACCAAGCTTGATAGCCATAGCTCCCCCATGGGCTAATGAAGTCGTACATTCCTCATTGAAGGTAAAATGCATTTTCTCTCATTTCATTTTTGTACATGATATCTATCGTATCTAATTGATTTATTTTTTGTAGACCAATCTTATAGGCATGGAGATCATGAAGAGGATTTCTAACACGGATCAAGAGCTAAAGGAGGGGCATGCTGAAGCAGGGAATTGGAAGGGGCCATATGAATGCCTGAGGCTTGACATGGAAGCTTTAGAAGAAAAGTGTACCTTGGAGCGGAAGATGAGAGTTGTGGCTGCGGAGTTGGAAGTGGAGAAAGATTCTTCTAACCAAGCGGACAAAGACAAGAGCATTCTTGAGTCTTCATTTGCTGAGCAATTATCCCGTGCCTCAGAAGAAGTCAGGAGCTTGAAAGACTTGCTGGGGCAGAAGGAGGAATACTCAGGTGAGCTTTTGCAATCACTCAGGAGGACTCAGGAGGATCTTTGCAATGCTTTAGACAAAGTCCAATCTCTGGAGGAGTCAATTGTACCTTTGAGGGCTGCCCATGAAGCTGCTGAAGCTGAGAAGGATGGGCTAAGAGCTGAGCTTCAGATATGGGAAAGGGATTATGAAACTCTCGAAGAGGCGGCTGTTGTCGATGTTAGTTGGGTGTACATGAATTCTCGCCTTGACACATTGACAGAATGAGTCAAGAGGGTTTCGACGTTAGTGCTGAAATAGCCAAAATCAAGGAAGCCATGGAGAGGGCTCAACAAGGTCAGAATCTCTCTTCACCTGAAGGTGAGACTCCTGCTACTCACGCCTCTTCATCCCAAGTTGCTCCTGTTCCTACCGCCAATGAAGAAGTCAATCCTCCTCCTCAAGAAGTTTAAGATGTTGGTTCACCCCCATTCTTTTTTAATTTGATTGGTGGTTACCCCCAGCTCCATCGGGGGTAAATTTGGATCTTTTAAAGTTCCCAGCTGACAACTTAGGGGCACCTTAATGTACAAAAACTATATGCGGCTAAGTATCTAGTCAATACTTAGTTCCTACTTAACCGCTTTTTAAATATATGCAAGTATGACTTTTTTGCTTTGAGTTTTTGTTTCACTCTCAAGTCTTTTGCATGTTTAATTTTCGAGGCTTTTATTTTACCTCTGAGTTTTTGCATAAAGATGCTGAAATCGCTCGTACCTTTTCATAGTAGGCACGGTGTTGCATATAAAATGCGAGCCTTTTTGTAGTAGGCATTATTTATGAAAGAGAGCCCTTTATGATCGACACTTAATGAAGAAGACGTCTCAACTTCATGATAGTGTAATAATGCAATAGAGTGATAGGAATTTTTCACATGCTTAAGAATGTTTCTGAGGAGAGTTTTTTGTTTGAACTTCCACAACATTTTACATGTGTTTGATTATCGTCTAAAACGCATGTTACAATTGTTTTCTTTTAACAGATTTTGATATACACTTGTGTTTCGTAACTGTTTTTCATAAGTAACAGTTTTTTCGAGAATACAAGAGAACAACTGTTTTTTGTTTGTAACAGTTTTTATAAAGATTGGGATTTTCACCCGTAACTGTTTTGTTGATAACAGTTTTTAATAAGTACGAGGGAAATGCTCTTACATCCGTAGCTGTTTTATTTGATAACAGTTTTCTGAACAAATACAAAGATTTTGATCTTTCATCCGTAAGTGTTTTATTTGATAACAATTTTCTATATGAGTACAAAGATTTCGTAACTGTTTTTGGTTACAACAGTTTTCTTTTGAATAAGTATAAAGATGTGCATTTCTTCCTCGTGGTTAATATTTTGCCTTTCAACCTGAACATGTTCGAAGATTTTTTGGATTAGGCTTTGTACTCGAGTTTTCAGCTCTTTCGATTCTGCTCGTATCACTTGATTTGTTGGGTAGATGGATCTTTAGGATCGAGCTTTGACTTTCTGATAGTCTTCTTTGCTTAGTCTTAGCCTTCCATACTGTATAGTCCCCCAAGTGTTTGAGCTTTGAAGAATGAAATCTCGAGCACTTGACTATTCCGTCTTTGTGGTCCTTTTCCTGAAAAGGAAAAACATTCGGGACTCGACGGTGTATAGTTTTTAGATGATGACTGCTTAACCCTTTAAAACGTCCATCAGAAAGTGTAACCCTAGACTGGAAATTCAGTTACTTCCTCGCATATTTGCAGGTCTAATATCATCATCTGGTGATAGGTTAGCTTTATTCCTATCATCTAAAAAAGTTAGTAAAATTTTAAATGTTCAAAATAAAATCGAACGTGTGATACCTGACCGGGGGTACTTCGTTTCTTAGAAGTAATACTTCTTCAAGTGGATGGCATTCCAACTTGTCGGTAGGATACTGCCGTCCATAGCTTCTAGCTCGTAGGCGCCCTTCCCAGCTATGCCTCGGACTTTGTAGGGTCCTTCCCAATTTTGATTTAGCTTTCCTGCGCCTGCTTCTTTCGTTGATTGAAAGACTTTTTTGAGTACGAATTCCCCAATCTTGAAGTATCTAAGATGAGCTTTACGGTTATAATAACGCTCTATGGTTTATTTTTGAGCTGTTATCCGTATTAATGTTGCTTCCCTTCGTGGTTTGAGCAGATCTAGATTAGTCCTCAATTCGTTGTCGTTTGCTTCCTCCGTGGCTGTTATAAACCTTATGCTTGGTTCGCCAATTTTCACAGGTATTAAGGCTTCTGAGCTATAGACACGTGCGAACAGAGTTTCTCCGTGGCTATTTTTGAAGTTGTTCTGTATGCCCATAGTACCGCTGGTAACTCATTAGGCCAATTTCCTTTGGCTTTATCTAGCCGCTTCTTTAGGTTGTTGATGATGATTTTATTCGTTGACTCCGCTTGACCGTTAGCCATGGGGTGGTATGGCGTTGAAGTGATCCATTTGATTTGCCAGCTTTCGAAGAACTCTGTGATTTGCGAGCCTATGAACTGTGGGCCATTATCACACATGATCTCCTTTGGTATTCCAAAGCGGCATATTATGTTTCGCCATAAGAAGCTTTTAACTTCCTTTTCTCGCACCTGTTTGAATGCTTCTGCCTCTACCCATTTTGTAAAATAGTCGGTTAGCACGAGTAGAAACTGTACATGTCCTTTAGCTGGGGGAAGAGGTCCCACTACGTCCATACCCCATTTCATGAAGGGCCATGGAGATATAATTGGATGCAATAATTCCGCTGGTCGATGCATGTTATTGGCGAACCTTTGGCATCTGTCGCATTTGGATATGAAGTTCTCGGCCTCTTCTTCCATCTTAGGCCAATAATACCCAGCTCTGATTAGGGTTTTTACCAAGGATCTCGACCCTGAGTGATTTCCACAGTGTCCTTCGTGGACTTCTTTCATCACGAACTCCGTTTGATTAGGTCCGAGGCATTTAGCTAGGGGCCCTCCGAACATCTTGCGATATAATATATTGCGAATGAGACAGTACTGTGCAGCTTTACCGCAGAGTGCTTGAGCTATTTTCTTGTCTTCAGGTACGGTAGCATTCTGAAAAAAACTTAGAATTTCGTTTCTCCAATCCCAGGTTAAATAGTTGAATGGAATAGATGAATGGAATAGACCATTTCTGTCCTGGTCGATCGTTGAATGGAATAGATGAATGACAATTGCATTGTCTTTGTTTTTTACTTTCGTGACTGCTGCGAGGTTAGCTAATGCATCTGCCTCCGCATTTTCTTCTCTAGGTATTTGTATTACCTTCCATGTTTTGAATTGTCTCACAAGCTCTCCTGTCTTTTCCAGGTACTGTTGCATCCGAGTCTCTCGAGCGATGTAAGTCCCCTGCATCTTATTTACTACCAGTTGGGAGTCGTTGTTGATTACGATTTTCTCGATTGAGAGTTCTCGTGCGGGTTCTAGTTCTGCAATTACGGCTTCGTACTCTGCTTCATTGTTAGTTATAGGATAACATTTGATAGCCTGTCGTGTCTTTTCACCCATGGGTGATATTAAAATTATGCCTAAGATGGCACCTTTTATATTGGAAGAACCATCGGTGAATAGGGTCCATAGACCCGGATTAGCACCGTTAAAGAGTTGTAACTCTTTTTCCACTTCAGGGACAATGCTATTACTAAAGTCAGCGACAAAATCAGCTAAGATTTGAGACTTAATTGCAGTCCTAGGATGATATATTATTTTATGCTCACTTAATTCTATGGCCCACTTGGCTAATCTTCCCGATAGTTCTTGTTTATGTAGTATGTTTCTTAATGGATACGAAGTTACAACAGTGATTGGATGACATTGAAAATATGGTCGTAATTTTCTAGATGCCATTATTAAAGCTAAGGCTAACTTTTCTAGATGTGGATATCTGGTTTCAGCATCTAGTAAAGTTTTACTTACATAATAATAGGAGATTGTCTACCTTTATCTTCTCTTACCAATATCGCACTTACAGCAATTTCTGATACGACCAAGTAGACGTACAACCTCTCCCCCTCCTTTGGCTTTGATAGCAGCGGGGGTTTTGATAGATAAGCTTTCAGATTCTTGAGAGCCTTTTGACATTCTTCAGTCCATTCGAACTTATTCTGCTTTTTGAGGACTGGAAAGAATTTAAAACTTTTCTCGGAAGACCTGGAAATAAATCTTCCCAAAGCTGCGATTCTTCCCGTTAGTCTTTGAACTTCTTTTTTATTTATAAGTACATCAGGTATTTCTTCTATAGCTTTAATTTGAGCGGGATTTACCTCTATTCCCCTGTTTGACACAAGGAAACCCAAGAATTTACTTGATTCTACGCCAAAAGCGCATTTTTCTGGATTCAGCTTCATATTATACCTGCGTAAAATGTCAAATGTAATAGAGAGGTGCTGGAAATGGTCTCCCGCTCGTGTAGATTTTACCAGCATGTCGCCGATGTAAACTTCCATCATTTTCCCAGATGTTCCTGGAACATCTTGATCACTAGCCTTTGATAGGTGGCTCCAGCATTTTTAAGCCAAAAGGCATGACTTTATAACAATACGTCCTCCTGTTCGTAATAAAGGAGGTTTTTTCTTCGTCTGAGGGATCCATTTTAATCTGATTATAACCAGAATATACATCTAGAAAGCTTAGCAATTCATGACCTGCGGTGGCATCAATCATCTAATCTATATGTGGTAATGGGAATGAATCTTTGGGGCATGCTTTATTTAAATCAGTATAATCTACGCATACTCTCCATTTGCCATTCTTTTTAGGTACTACCACAGTGTTAGCTAACCAGTTAGGGTACGTTACCTCTCGTATCAAACCAATTTTCAAGAGTTTCTGTACCTCTTCGTCAATCACTTGGTTCTTGAATGGTCCTTGTTTTCTTTTCTTCTGCTTAACATGTACGAAGGATGGATCTTCATTTAGTTTATGAGTCATCACTTCTGGTGGGATACCTGCCATATCTGAGTGGGACCATGAAAAGCAATATGCGTTAGCCTTTAAATAATCAATAAACTTACCTCTTCGATCGGGGCTCAACCTCGTGCCTATATACACCTTCTGTTCAGGTTTTTGTTCAAATAATGGAACAACTTCGAGTTCTTCCGTAGTTGTTTTGATGTGCTCGTCTTCCTCCAAATCATGAATGACGTCCGGTCTGGAATCTACATCTGTGTGGTCCAATGCATCTTCCGTGGTGACTTGATTCACCTTCTCGTAAGTATCTCCTTCCGTATCTGCTTGAACGTTCACTTCTTTCGTATTTGTTTGGTCAGTAACTTTTTTCGTACCTGTTTGGCCAGTGACATCTGTCTGGAAGATTTCTCTATCTTTCGGTTCTTCCGTCTCTACTTTTTTGTTATAATGCGCCACGAAATTTATATTTCTGGAGGTCTGTTGATCACCTCTAATATGTCTGATTCCCCATTCTGAAGGTAATTTAATTACCTGAGGTAAGGTGGATGGTACTGCTTTCATGTCGTGGATCCAGAGCTTTCCCACAATCACGTTATAAGCCATGTCAGTATCAATGACTTGGTATTTGGTGTTCTTAGTTACTCCCTTGGCGTAAGTGCTAAGTTCGATTTCTCCTTTGGTTATCACTGTAGAGTTATCAAACCCTGATATGGCTCGTGCCTTTGGGATCAACTGATTTCCCATGAGCATTTCTTCCACGACTCTTAGCAAAATGATATTTACTTAACTACCTGGATCAATCAACGCTCCTTTAACGTTAGTGTCATGAATGAGTAATGATATTAGCAGAGCATCGTTGTGGGGGAACATTAGTCCGCCAAAATCTGCATCGTCAAAGGTTATATCATCTTCATCTGGATTTTCTCGAATCCGCTTTCCGTGGGTAATTATGACCTTCGAGGCTAATTTGCAAACTATTTCGTTCACTTCCTCTCCTCCATGTATCACGTTTACGGTTCTTTTTGGAGATGGAGTCTTTGGGGGCTCCTGCCTGTTCTTCATATATGCTTGTTTACCTTTATCACTAAACAATTCTGTTAAATAGCCCTGTTTCAATAATTGTTCTATTTCACCTTGTAAAAACTGCAATCTGCAGTCCTGTGTCCATGATCATTATGGAACTCACACCAGAAATTTGGGTTCCTCTTATTTGGGTTTGACCGCATTTCTTTGAGCCACTTCACCTTATCTCCCATATTTCTTAATATTGAAACAAGTTCAGGGGTACTTACATTAAAGGTGTGATCCCCAATTCGCGCATTACCTCTAGGGCGTTCATCTCGATCCTTTTTGGATCTAGATGAGGATGAGCCCGCATATCTGCTTGGTGGTCTATAATCTGACCTAGCGTTTCGAACCTGGGACGAGTTTTGCGCCCCGATGGTCCTAAATAAGGGTCGTACCTGTTTTTACTAGATCTCCTGTCTGATTCGGAACATCTGGATCTGGTACGATCTTCATCTTTCGAACGAGCAATGGTATCTTCTTCTATACAAAGTTTAGTACTGTACCTATTGTAAACATCATTCCACGTTGTAGCTGGGAATTCTCTCAAGCTTTGTTTGAGTCTCCTCATGGCTTTTGAGCTTTTGTCATTTAGGTTACTTGCAAATGCCATGGCTGCCCAATTATCAGGCACTCTTGGTAGTTGCATTCTTTCTCGTTGGAATCTGTCTACAAATTCACGGAGTAGTTCCGTGTCTCCTTGCTTTATTTTAAATATGTCCTCCATTCTTTTCTCGACTTTTTGTGCACCAGAGTGTGCTTTTATGAAAGAATATGCAAGCTCAGCAAAAGAATCAATTGGATTTTCAGGGAGGAGAGAGTACCAGGTTAGGACTCCTTTGGTAAGAGTCTCTTCGAATATTTTGACAAGGACTGATTCAATCTCTTGTTTTGTTAAGTCGTTGCCCTTTACTCCGGTGATAAAAGCGGTCACATGGTCGCGTGGATCAGTTGTTACGTCATACTTAGGAACGTCAGGAATTTTAAACTTCTTGGGTATAGGCAAGGGTGTTGATCTTGGTTTCCAAGGTTGTTGAGAATATCTATCAACATCAATGCCTTTGATAACAGGTGGTACTCAAGGAATTTGCTCGATTCGATCGTTTTGTTCCTTCACCTGTTTCTGCAAGGTTAGTAGTAAATTTTGTAATTCAGGGTTATTAGTCATACCTGGTCTCGTTTCGAGAGATTCGTTAGGAGTGTCATCCCTTGCTGAGTTTACCAACCCAGACTGAGGATTTTCCACTGTAATTGTGTTATGAGGAGTTGGTGTCAGTGATGCAGGTGATGCCGTTGGTAATCCCTTTGCAAATTCTTGCAAAGCTTGACTCACGTACTCTGCAATCATTTGCTTTACATGATCTTGTTCTACTGTTTGATCATTATTGTTGTTATCATTGTTGTTGTTGGATCTCTCTAGGGATTGTTCCCTTGAACCTCTTGGGGATGGAAGAGGTGATGAAATCCTATCTCTCTATTGGTTATTATCGTCGGGATTCAACATAGTTCAGAGGATATCGCTTTGAAAAGCAAACAAAGATTATCAGATTCCCGGTAACGGAACCAATTTGTTTAACCAAAGAATTAGATCCTTTGACCAAAGCTATTTTTAGGATGAACACGGGTTACTGATAATCAAGGAAATAATATTAAGTAAAGAATAATAAGTAAATGATGATAATAAAATGCTCAGAAAAGTAAAATGTATTGTATATGTAGTTCAGATGTCCTTACAAGCTATTTCCTCTTCCTTTATATAGGGAATTTCTCAATATAATGTCTGCCTCTTACATTGATCACTCACTAATGACTAATTATTACATTAATGGGACGTTAAAAAGGATAACCATAATTGTTGCGTGAAGGTTGTGTAACGTGTGAGTCATTAATTGAGGATCTTTGGATCTGCCCGTAGCTCTGTCCGGATTCATTCTGACCGTATCTCTTCCTTGTCCCAATCAAGTTGGGTTTCCCGTAGCTGATTACCCCGTAGGTTTATTGATCTGTACCTCTCTGTTTCGTACCTCTTTATAGAATCATATCCAGCTGTCATATTTTCCTTGGTCCACTTAGCTAGCTGAGTTGTCAGAAATCATCTTACGTGTGAAACTCGTTTTTACCAATACAGGGTACTCTTATAGATATATATATATATATACAGTTCGTGGTTCGGCTTAATTATTTGGTTATTATTATTGTTTATGAAGTTATTTATTGGAACGTACTAGATTCAATTTATATTTTTAAATTGTTTTGTTATGATTAAGTAAACTTTATTAGAAAACAATTAAATAAGTTCTAACATTGGCTTGCCTAGAAAGTGTGGTGTTAGGCGCCATCACGATCCTTAGGGTTGGGAATATGGGTCATGACAATTTTAGTGTATAGTCTAGTGTATTAAGAAGGGTGATTTTGTCATTTCACATGCCCTCTCCACTAACCACCGTGAAAGTGGTTATATTAGTTAATATTGTACATTCAAGGTCGGTTAATATACAGAATCATTTTCTTCTCCTCCTTCTTTCTACTTTTTCTCTCTACGACATTGCATAATCTTTCAATTCTTCAATTGCATGAGTGTGAATATGAGTTTATGATGATAGATCTCAGATTCTATCAGAGGAAGATAACATATGTACGATCACTCAACAAGCTAGCATATAATAAATGGGTGTAATGGCTTCCTGGCTACTTAAACTTGTAGGGCTTTTGAAAGCCGATACACAAACTTTGGATTTTCCCATTTGAACACCCAAACTCATGATTCCCTTAACTAATAAACACATCTGACCCTTGAGCCTATGTGTGTGTATTACACATACAAAGACGTGTCCATCCAGTCAGCAAATGACTAATGAGATTGTTACACGTCAAAGGCGCAAAAACAAACCCCAACTGATTGGGGTCCCCACTCTTTTAATCAATAGACCGAACAAAATCATCCATGAACTTCCATGAAGTCCACCAATTTTCACTTCTAACAAATTCATAAAATCCATACCCCAATTACAAGTCAAAGAATCGATGAGCCACCTACGAAAATTCCGTTGAGGCAAAAAAGAGCCGGCGAAGCTATGTCAAAGAAGAACACGAATGGTGAAATCCAAAAGAGATAAGAAGTCGGACTGCGTAATTAGAAATTTTCACCCAAAATCGTCAAGTTTTTTATGGTCTTTCTCTTTTCTCTGTTTGTCTTCAAATTTGAGATGGATACAAAAAGGAGAGAGGGAATTAATGTGAGAGAAAAGATTGACAAAAATTTTTGTTAAAATTTAATTCTTTTCTTTGTTTTTCACGACTGCTACATGGGCTTGGAACAAACAAATGAAGAAGCGGGGAAGGATTGGAGGGGGGGGAGAAAGAAAATAAGGAGGGGTGAGGGGAGACGATGATGGAGAATAGGGAAAAGAAACAGAAAGGAGTGAGGGGAATAGGGGTTTAATGATTTTGGAGCGGGGACTTATTTTCTTTCTTTTTCTTTGTATTTTGTTTTTAATTTTAGATTTTTTTAATCAAAATTATTGTAGTGACGCGCTTAGTTTAGGTGATTTGCACATAATTTGTCCATACCACCTTTGTCAGTTCCACATATGCTTGATCAACGGTCAAATATGTTTATTAGTTATCAAATATACGAGTTTGAGTGTTCAAATGAGAACTATGTAAGTTTATATATCGACTTTAAAATCTCGTACAAGTTTAAGTGGCCACGAGGCCATTTCGCCTAATAAATATGACCTAAAAGCAATGAAATGTGTCAAAATCTCTTACAGAGGTGATTTGGAAACACAATGGGAGAGATGCAACGCGGTCGTGGTCATGGCTAAGCAGTACTATTTCAGCTGAATTGGTACCAAGTATCATGTATGCCTCTAGTGCAAGGAAGGTTTGGGATGGATTCAAGGAGAGATTTGATAAGGACAATTTGACTAGAATCTATCAATTTTGGACAGAGATTGCATCCTTAAAGCAAGGTACGGATTCTGTCACAAGTTACTTCTCAAAGTTAAAGGATTTATGGGATGAGCTAGATATACTAGCACCTTTACCTTCATGTGACTGTGAGGAATCTCGACCTTATGTGGAACATCTAGTAAGACAAAGATTGCTGCAATTTCTAATGGGACTTAATGAGAGTTATAGCCATGTAAGGAGTGATGTTCTACTGAAGCGGCCAGTTTTAAGTGTTAATCAAGCATATGCAGTTGTAGTTCAGGAAGAAGACCAAATAAGATTGGGTGTAGTAGATTCCAACAAGGATCCTTTAACAATGTTAGCAACAGGAAGAGGCCAAGCATTTAAGAATAAAAGGCCAGGAATGATCTGTGAGCATTGTGGTTATAAGGGACACCTAAAGGAAAACTGCTACAAAATCATTGGGTATCCACCTGACTTTAAGAGCAAGAGGAAAGGGCAATACAATATGACCAAACCATTTGCAAACACTGCAAATACTGAAGAGTGTCATTGGAAAGGGTCAGATTCAAATCCAGCAAGGGAATTACTTTACTGAGGAGCAATACAGTCAGTTGGTAAACTTGTTGTCAAAAACATCAACAGGTGAAAACTCTTCAATTCAGGGAGCATCTTCAAACTTAGCAGGTACTGACTTGGCAGGTAGTGTGTCATTACTGTCTAATGCCCAATGTTATGACTGGGTAGTAGACTCAGAAGCTTCACATCATATTACTTTTTGCAAAAATGTTTTGGAAAGCATCCAAAGCATAAACAGACAAAGTAATGATGGAGTACAAACTCCAACTGGATCTAGATCAGAAATTACACACACAGGGGATGCAATAATAATGGATACTCAAAGAATCACAAATGTCCTACATGTTCCTGATTTTAAGTTCAATTTGCTTTCAGTGTCAAAACTGACAAAAGAACTATGTCGTTCAGCCTGCTTTTACCCTTACTTTGTCATCTTTCAGGGCCTCTACAATGGCAAGGTTCCGGGGATTGGTAGAGAAGACAATGTGCTATACATACTCAGAAGAAATAAGGATATAGCAGTAGCATCTGTTCAAAGAGAAGACTTAAACAGTACACTGTGGCACAACAGGCTAGGGCATGTTTTAGCCATATCTATGCACCATCTACCAGACTTGCAGAATAAAATCAAGTTAGATGTACAAAAAGATTGTCATATATGTCCATTAACAAAACAAAGTAGACTAAAGTTTCCTACTAGTACAAGTAAGACTGATAGCATTTTTCAGATTGTGCACATTGATGTATGGGGTCCTTATAGAACAACAACTTATGACAAGAAGTATTACTTTGTAACCCTGGTTGATGATTTCAGTAGGTACACATGGGCTTGTATGTTGCATTCAAAATGTGAAGTGATAGTTGTATTGAGGGACTTCTTCATATTAATAAAGAATCAGTTTGGTATTTGTATCAAGACACTGAGATCCGATAATGGAACATAGTTCTACAATAGCAAATGCAATGAATTGTTGTCCTCACTAGGAATTATACATCAGAGTAGTTGTCCTTATACACCCCAACAAAATGGGGTGGTTGAGAGAAAACATAGACATATATTAGAAGTAGCCAGGGCTCTAAAGTTTCAAAGTCTGCCTTCAAAATTTTGGGGTGATTGTGTGAAAACTGTTGTCTATCTAATTAACAAGCTGCCCACAGAAGTATTAAAAGGGAAGTCACCTTATGAAATGTTGTTTGGTAAGATACCTAAAATAGATCATTTGAGAGTATTTTGGTGCTTATGTTATGCTTGTGTACTACCTAGGAAGGATAAGTTTGCACCAAGGGCAAGGAAGACTGTTTTGGTGGGATATTTAGAAACTCAAAAAGGATACAAGTTATATGATCTGGACACCAAAACATTCTTAATCAGCAGGGATGTGGTTTTTAGGGAAGATATTTTTCCCTTCAAGCATCTCACAGAGGAGAATGAGGATATATTTACTCCATTTACAGGTGTACCAGTGTCCTCACAAGGTAGACTAACACAGGAAGGTGAAAATCTTTCTATTACAGGAGATGGAAATGTTGATGCAGCAGATGAAGGAGATGGAAATGATGATGCAGCATATGAAGGTGATATTGCAGGGACTGAAGGTATTATCCCAGAAGTTGAAGCATATCCAACTGAAGAGGAATTATCAGCATCAGGGGCAGCAGATCAAACAGAAGTTGATGCAGCACCACTAGCTGAAGAACCAGCCTCAACAACAATAGATCACACATCAGCTGAGAGAGGACACAGTTCAGCAGATATCATAGTACCTGTGCAACCAAAAAGTGTTACTAATGAGATGAGAAGATCTAGTAGAGGAGTAAAACCACCTATTTGGCATAAAGACTTTGTCACTGGGTGGACACCTACCAATGCACACTTAATCACCAACTTTGTCAGCTATGATCATTTGCCAGTGCAATATCAATCTTACCTAGCAGAGTTTTCTACCGCAATTGAACCTGCCTCCTTTAAGGAATCCTCAAAAGATAGCAGATGGATAAAAGATATGAAGCAAGAAGACAAGGCTCTTGAGTAAAATAAGACCTTGGAAGTAGTTGATCTACCACCAGGAAAACAAGCAATTGACTCAAAGTGGATTTACAAAGTGAAATATAAAGCCAATGGTGAAGTTGACAGATTCAAAGCTAGATTGGTGGCAAAGGGATACACTCAGAGAGAAGGGATGGATTGCCATGAGACTTTCTCACCAGTAGCAAAAATGGTGACAATGCGCATCATCATTAGCTTGACTGCTGCTGAAGGATGGAATATCTTTCAAATGGATGTTAACAATGCTTTTTTGCGTGGTGATTTGATTGAAGAAGTTTACATGGATTTGCCTCAAGGATTCTTAGGCAGGGGGAGTCAAAAGTGTGCAGATTACACAAGTCTCTATATGGTTTAAAACAAGCTTCAAGACAGTGGAACATCAAGTTGACCACTGCTCTAACTGATGTTGGATACCTACAGAGTGCCTATGATCATTACCTATTTACTAAGAAGGTGAACACAAACATATTTATCATACTTATCTATATTGATGATATCTTGATCACTAGCAGCAGCAACACACTTGTAGATGAAGCAAAGAACACACTGCATAGAAACTTCAAAATGAAGGACTTAGGAGAACTTAGATACTTTCTGGGGATAGAGATCTCCAACTCATTTCAGACACAGGCTTGAATGGTGAAAAACCTGCCAGTTCTCAATTAACAAAATCTGAAGCTGACAACAGTCGATTATGACAAACATATGAACATATTGGATGACAAAGAACTAGAGGATGTGAATGGATATCAAAGACTGATAGGCAAATTTATATACTTGACTATAACCAGGCCGGACATCTGCTTTGCAGTACAACTGCTAAGTCAATTCATGCAGCATCCAAAATAGTCTCATCTAGAAGCAGCTATGAGGATTGTCAAATACATCAAGAAGTCACCAGGAATGGGGGTATTTCTGAAGAAGGGAGATCTAACACACGTAACTGCCTATTGTGATTCAGATTGGGCAGCATGCCCTAACACAAGAAGGCCAGTGATTGGTTAGGTGATAAAACTATGTGAATCATTGGTTTCATGAAAATCTAAAAAATAGCAAACAGTGAGCAGAAGCTCTGCTGAGGCAGAATACAGAAGTTTGGCAGCAGTCACTGCAGAATTAGTTTGGCTGGTGAGATTGCTGAAAGAACTCAATGTAGGAGTGCAAGAACCTGTTGCAGTGTACACTGATAGTAAAACAGCTATGCAGATAGCGGCTAATCCAATCTATCATGAGAGAACCAAGCATATAGATATAGATTGTCACTTTGTGAGGGAGAAGATTAAAGAAGGTCTAATAGCACCTGATTACATGCCTACCAAGGAACATATTGTAGACATTATGACTAAAGGTTTAGGTGTAAGCCAACACCATCTCTTAATGTCCAAGCTAGGAGTATTAGATGTGTTTCACCCTCCAGCTTGAGGGGGAGTATTAAAACTATAGGGGCCTATGGTGTAATTAGACAAAGTTAGAGGTTAGTCGGTTAGTTGTGGTTAAATAGTGATTTTACCAGAATTAGTTTAGATGCTTTTCTTTTCTTTCTTCCTCATTTTCTCTCTGTAACAATGTAAGAAGAAGACCTCTCTTTCTTCTCTCTGAATCTCCTCAATTCTTCTTCTTCTCTCATTGCATGTCTATAATTTGATGATCACAAGCTCTCAATTCAAGTTCGAACATATATATATATATATATATATATATATATATATATATATAATGAGATTGAAATAAAAGCAAGTAAAAAAGTAGAGTCAGCCTTTCATTTTGTGTATTTGTGTTCCAATTTATATTTGAGCATGCATGCACATAAGTTAGATATCACATATATGACTTGAAATATTGGTTTGCGTTGAGTCTCAAGGGGTTTGAAATAGGTTTGAATTAGTTTTGGACTTAAAAGAGCAACAGTGACTGAATTATTCTGGTGCAAACCGCAATGGCGAAGAGAATGTGTCGCAATAGCTGAGGGGTGAATAATAGAAATAGGACACTTCGCTATCACTATTGATTTTTTAATTTCGCGTGAAAAAAGTCATGAAAAAATAGCCTCAATTAGGTTTAATTATTGAACAAAAATATTCTCTCATCCGAAAATAAATGAAAACGGAATGACAAAAGATGGACGACAAATGAGAAGAGAGAAGGACCTTTTTTGTAATGATAGTAAGTGGATTAAAGCTTTCAAAACATGAATTTGACCGAGAAATAATTGTAATCATTGATTAAAGTAAGGTATGCAGAAGATTAAAAATTATTCCAGTGGACCATTTTAGACCATTGATGATATTTTGACCCTATTAAAAAAGTTTTAGGAAAATAGTCTTGCGTCAAAAATTAAGACACGGTTTTGAAAAATCCGTCGGAATTTTGAAGTACCATAAATTCTAACGATCACCATAAGTTTGAAGCACGACGGTCACTAGAAATTTCAGTCACATTGTTGTAGCTGAAAAGTTTGGTGATCCATCAGAATTGGCATCAAATTCTGACAATCACCATAACTACTGCGTGCTTTAAATTTTTAGTGATCGGAAAAATCATGGCATGCGAACTTTAAAATTCCAGCACGAAGTTTTTTTCCCAAACACATGTTACAGGAGTAAAAAAATATCAATGGTAGCACCGAAATATTCTATTTCTATCATTCTCCATGCGGAAGAATGTGTAATACTGATTCAACGAAAGGTCGTTAATCAGATTCTAATATGCACGACCCATGTGCTCTCACTAATTGTTTTCGGGTTTCTTGCTTGCTGCTGAGGTCTTTATTTTACTCCTATTTTTGTGTGTCCTCTTCCTGTTATAATTAGTTACTATTTTGTTTCTAGTCCGGCTGTTATGGTCTGAGGCGCACACAACTAACTAGCAGTAAGGAACGATGAAGAACTTGAAGCCTGTTGTTAAGGTCTGCGACAATTGCTAATAGTGGGGTTCTGTCATAGGATTTAATTCTAGATTTTTGTACAATAGTAGTAGTCGGGTAGACAGGTTTTATAAGTCTTGTGAATAATAAACAACAACTATTAATTTGATGGTAAAAAATTCTTACTGTAGTAATATCAGTAACTACTATTATTAATTTGATGGTCAATCTTACTGTAGTAATTAATAACAGTAACAACTATTAATTTGATGGTATCAAATTTTTGTTGTAGTTGATATTCGGCTTAATGTATGCTTATTTTGATGTATATTGTTTCACATTATGCTCATGTCTTGTAGATTTCGGATGTAAAATATAATGATTTGTGCTAATTTATGGTATTTTTATGTGTAGGAATCATTCAGATGTGATTTGGGACGACAGTGCGCGAATTGGAGCAAAAATGGGAAGAAAAGGCGAAATAGCCCAGTTGAGTGCCATAGGCAGTGTGGGCCGCTACCTGTGGTGCACAAAACAGAATACTGAAAAGTTGAGCGTCGGGATCAGCGTCCCACACTGCCCTAGACGCTCAAGACGTGAACATGTCCTATTTCGACCGTGGCTCGGTTACTTCGACCCCAAGACGCCCCAACTCATATAAAAGTCAACCTAAACCTATTTTGAGGGGGTGGACGTGACTTTGAGGGAGAAACAAAAGTACGAAACACTCGGGACCACGAATTTGATCAATTCTTCTATTCTTCTTCTAGTATTCATTGATTTTATGTTTAAAAACATAATTTTTGATGATGGTGTGAGCATGAGTGGCTAAGAACCCTATTGTTCTGGGGTCATGGGTGCTACATGAATGTTGACGTTTGAAGTTTAAATTAACGAGTTTGATTTTATCATATTGGGTTGTTTATTTAATTATGTTCTTAATTATTTTGCTGAGTAGCTAACAGTGAAATACTATTTACGAATATAGAGTTGAACTCGAAAGTGAGAATTCTAGATTGCATAAAGAATTAAATAGAGCGAGTTCTTGAACCCAGGCATCGGGGTACAGATTCGCAATTAGGATAGAAATATACCTAATTGTCTTACTTGGTTGAAATACAGGAAGTATAAATGCATTCTTGTTAGTCTTAATTCCATAGACATATAGGCATTAGGTTAGCTTGAAAAGGAGAGTACGAACTCGACAGATTCTTATGAGTAATATCAACAATCCAGATAAATCAATTAGTTATTTTAACCCAAGAACGCAACAAGATTGTTAGCTAGCCTATGAGGCTATGACCGTGGAATACTCGCTCCTACTAATTTTATTCGAAATTGATTAAGTGTTGTGGTAGATTTCTAGTTATTTCATTGTTTGATAGTCTCTTAGGTAGTAAATTAGTCACTCACATATTTTGTGAGAAATCTCTTGAATCGATAAGTTTTTTGAGTTTGAATCAGTCAAAAGTTAATCATAAGTTTCCGTACGATACTCTACTCACTATTATATTACTTGACGATCACGTGTGTATTTAATCGCAACAGTAGTACCTGAAATTCTCCTAAAATTTTACAGCCTCCACGATACTAAACACGTTTCTCTAGAACTTTAATTCCCTGGTAACTCAAAGAACAAAACTTGAAAGTAGTAATCTTCTAACATATATCATGTCAGAAAATAGAAAATAAGAAGAACCATGACAAAATGGTGTAACGCAAAACAAATAGAAAAGAAGAAATAAAATAATATATGAATATATTTGAAGCTCAAATAACATACTTTAGACATCGAACAACCACATGATACGAATATAACCCTAGTCACAATTTGGCGCAATTTTTGGGTTCAAAAGATACAATCATCTTTTCAAAATCATAGCCAACAAGAAGTTTGTTTGTGCTAAATTGCCAAATATAGGCAAAAATTTCATTGGGGCGAAAGCAACACAAACAATGCCATCTCCAATATTAACAAAACTATTTATCGCATTCAATTTCACACCTGCATTTTGAAATATGGAAATTTCTTATAATTTCAAGAAATAATAAACTTTTGAAAGTTTTAAGGTGTTGAAACCATATGTTTACTTGATAACAATGCTTTTTCTCCAAAATTTAATCTGCTGGACACATTCAATTGGTAAAATGGCACTAAACAGTACGAAAATCTACGACCAAATATAGATTTTATTTGGGACACAAGTGAAAAAGGTGAAGCTCCAAGACCAATAATTCTAGATAGTTCAACATCACCTATAGTGAGATTATTTTTCCTTCCACAACCAAAAGTTATGTTGGAGAGAGACAATCTTCTTTTACGAGTAATATTTGTTGAACCATCAAATGTGAATGTCTCAGTCGCTAAATCACCAAAACTGAACGACTGATCATTATACCTGGCAGAATATAAGCAAGTATTTTTTGCGACATCGCAAGAACTTCCAGGAAGATTCTTGCATCGAGTGGAGTTGCAAGAAATATATGTGTATGTGGAAGAATTTTTGGATTAAAAATCGGAGTTTTTCGCTGGAAGAAATGGATACAAGGTTGGCATTGTATCCATATAATATCACTACCTGTGTCAACACCAGCTGACACTTGGTTTCGTGCCAATTGAAATTTTGGTCAAATATAATCCTTTTATATAAGGAATTATAGAAGTTGAGAGTTTAGAATTTGACAAGAAGAAACTTGCCCGATTGATGGAACGTTGTAAAGCGTTTGTCATTAGTTGCCTTTGATTTAAGGCGGGGTTATAGAAAGATGATCAGGGTGAGTGAGTTCTGTTTACCCTAAAATCTGAGTAACAATTTAAATTTATATTGAGGTCTTAAAGATATGTGATTTAGTCCAATACTAATTGATAAATAAAAAGATAAATCTGTAAGTTAAGTGAGCAAGTTAAATCAAACCAGCGTATGAGCGCCTCGACCTCAAGCTATGATGACCTCGAGGAACACTAGGATGAACAGTAAAATAAGGGAAGGATAATAAAGCTAAGGAACAATTCTGATGAGAGATGAACGAAAAGTAAGATTGTATATTCTTTGCCAATGATTAATGATGTTTACAAATGAATGAGCCCCCCTTTATATAATAGGGGAGTCCAAAATAAGTTACATTTTCATTTCTAGTAAGGAATCTAATTTGTACAGCTGTCTAACCGTCTAGTACGAATTCGTACAAATCCGTTCCGGAATTTATGCCTTGAACTTTGTGCCATTGCGGGAATCTCGCCTATTCTGTTACAAACCCATAATTGTTGAGCTTCGGCCCCGGTATTGTGCGCTTCGATCCTCGAGCCTTGCGTTCCGTCATCAGGCTCGAGCTTGACCTACTGAGCTTGCTTGATCCATTTTGAACTCGGGCTCGGGGCGACCTCTCGAACCTATGAAGTTGGGCGTACCTGATTTTGACCGTATACAGATAGTCCCCGCGTTTCTTAGAATAAAATGATAAGAAACGTTTTGAGACTCAAATTTTCGGAGTACCTAATAATGACATCATCCCCATGACGTAAGCGTCGAAGTGACCGAAACGTCCCGTTGGTACGCTTTTCCAAAACATTAAATGCGCGCCAGTGGTGGTCGGCCACTAGCGCTACCGAACGGTCACTGATTTCCTATAAATACACGGTTACTTGCAAAAGATATCAAGTAACACTTGGTCAAATCCATCCATCTTTCTAGTGAATAGTGATCATGCTTCGTTATTATTCCAGCAAGGCCGAGGGGCTCAAGTTCACCCTTAGCCACCTTATCTGCTTGTACCAGCATCAACGCTTCCGAGGGTTGATCAAACTCCAATGCCGGTCGACCAAATCTTCTTTGCCAGCAACGATGAAAATAAAGATCAAGGCTAGATGAGCTGGTTCATTTGAGTGAGGACCAGCGATATCATCCCTGAGGGACAAATGTCGTTCCCCGAGAAGTTGAAAAGTGGAACTTCGACCATAAGTGAAGATCGTTTCGTCAGCAGTTTTCTGTACTTTGACTATACTTTGCATGACGTTCTTACCTTTATATGCAACGGTCCCTTGGATTCCCCATGCGATCCCCAATCTCGAAGACTGGGTTTGAAAATTGGCCGCGACTTCCTCGCATGACAAACACAAATGGCGTGATTTGCCGAAGGGCCGATGGGAAGCCAAACACCATGGTAAAATCCTAGTACTTTCCTCTTTATCGGAAATATTTCCTTTATAATACTTAGTTTTTGTGTATGCAGGCATTGGATATTTCTCCGAAATGAGGACGGCCCCTCCCGGGGAGAAGATGGAGACCCCGATTCTGAAGTCGAAAAAGGACAATAAAAGAAAAAGGGCTTCGAAGTGGGAATACCCTCAAAATAAAGAGGGGCCTGCTCGGAGACGCAGGAAGAACATCATCCGTGTGGACATAGACTCGGTCCACCAGTTCATGGATGATGAAAGTGATGAGGTCTAGGATTCGGCTCTGGTGACTCGAACCAAAAAGCCAGTCGAGGCTGCCAAACCCACAGAAACCGAGATCCTGCCTCTTGATGAAGGGACCTAGAAGGAATATAAGGGCAAAGATCTCGAGTCGACCGATGTTGTTGTCGTTTCTCAACATTCAGCAAGCACGTCAAAGGGGGCAAGTTCCAAAGCCCCTACGATCGAACAGAGCGCCTCGGGGGACCTCCACGAGGCCATGACAATAGGTCACTCCCATCGTTCCCGGCTTACTCCGAGGATGCCATTAGAGAAGCTCGGGCCCTAAAAATGATTGACTTGAGCGAGGCCCCTGGTGAGGACGATCCTTTCCAGGTTTGTATCACCAGAGTTGATGATGTCGACCTCGTCGATGCGTCTTCAACCTTCGAAGAGGCCCAACGCCTCTTCACTAAGGTAAACAGTGCAATTTCCTTTTTTTGCCTACTTTAACTGATCATTTCTTTCTTTTGTAGGCTTTTTCAAGTTTAAGGTCGAGTTGGGCCAGTGTGAGGCCGAACTAAATAAATCCTTGGGGGAAGGGAAGGCCCTGAGGCTCCTTTGTAATAAAGAGGAGGAGGAACTCAAAGATCTTTGGGCGGAGTTAACCAAGGCTCGAGAATATGAGGCCGAGCTGGACAAGCAGGTAACTATTGTTTTGAAAGAGTATGGCCTTCTCTTCCCATATGTGGAAGCTAATACTTTGATGTCTCAGTTGTAGCAAAAGGTGGAGACGAGGGGGCAGCTTCGATGCGAGGTTGAACGGGTTAATGCCGAGTGAAACCAATGCAAGGAGAAGATGGAGCGCCTTGCTGCGGGGAAGGAAGTTGCACTGGACAAACTGGCAGCGGTTGAGACTCAGCTCAGGAGTGTCAAAGAGAGCAATTCGGCCTAGGCGAAAAAGATCACCGAGCTCGAGGCCAAACTTTCCAAGACTAAAGCCGAGGTTGCTGAAGTCAGGGCCAAGATAAAAAAGACTCAAATCACGGCTGATAAAATTGTTGCGTGTATTTGAGGGACACCGAGGCCGCTCAAACAAAGCTGAGGGAGGCAGCCGACCGAGTAAAGTGAAGCAATGACTTGGCCAGGTGCCAATCTCATAGAGAGACCCTCGAGGAGATTCACGCTAGAGGCTTCGACCTCACTGGAGAGATTGCTCAAGCAAAGGCGGATGAAGTCGATGCCCAGTTTCTTGTCTCCTCTAATGATGATGACGATGGTGAAGGAAATCAGGGCGGGTCCGATAACGAAGAGGGGCTTGAAATAGAACCCACTCCCGATGAAGAAGCTGCCCCCGAGGGAGAAGTCGTTCCCGAAAGAGAAGCTGCTCTTGAGGAGTAGATATGAATTTTTTCTTTCCCTTTTGTATTTTCTCTTTTGTTCAACCCTTGTACATGTGAGTTTTGAATATATAAAAGAAGAAATTTCTTTGAATACTTTCTCAATATTTTTTGCCTTACAATTTTTTGCAATAATTTCATTCTTCGAATGGTGTATTCGAGATTCTGTCTCGGATGGTTTATTTGAAGTTGCCGTGGTTGGGTTCGAATAAGGTTCGAACCTTCGTGGCATATTCCCTTTGTGTAGAATGACAGGTCTTTGAGCCATAATCAAAATATTTGTTTGGGCTCGGGGTAATCGAACCTTTGGGTTCGGACGGGGTGAGAACGAAGTCTCGAACCCTTAGTGTATCGGCCCTTAGGCTCTTTTAAGTCAGACCGTTATGGCCTCTAAGAGATGGCAATTATTTCCCATTTTCGGCTAAAAAGACTTGGTGAAAAAAAAATTATGTTTGTGCCTTGGCACACATCTTTTACCCATTGGGTCTTTTCGAGGGTTTAGTGTCAATCAGAACCCCTTTTGTTTCTAATGCCTTAGCACGAGTTTGTGTGTAAGTAATTTTGATACCTCTTGAGGTTTCTCGAGGGCTGATTTTATCGAAGACCTTTTATTATTTCGCCGAGGGTAGCCTTTATTTAATGGTTTTTTCGAAGTATTTGAAGGCCTTTAGTTCATAGCGGAAGTTGGATGTCTCCGAGCCGCATTATTTTGGTCGTATCCTTTTCATATGGCCGTAGCCTTCGGGCATTCTCTTGGAATTGTTTCCCGATATCATTTCGAACTTGTTCGAAATGTTAGTCCCCGAGTGTGATGGCCTTGGCCTTTACGTCGAGGGATGCCTCTTTGATGTCTTACGAGTTTGAGTTTATAAAACTAGGATGTATTAAGTGTCGATGACAGTCCCCGAGTAGCCATGACGTATTTGTGTTTTGGCTATTGAGCCTTTTCTCATATAGAATCATAAGTGTGAATCTCGTGTAGTAGAAAATTTCTTCAAGACACAAAATGTTTATATAGAAAGGATGCTTCTTTAAATAATTCATATATGCATACATGTTTTGCCATCAAGGCTCGGTTATTCTATATGGACATGGTTCCTCCGACCGTTTGGCCCATTACAAAGTTTTCCTATTGATACCCTCTCAAGCGTGAAGTATTTTCCTCGAAATGTTAGTTCCCGAGGGTGATGCCCCCCAGTATTCGAGGTTGATTAAAAATAAACCTTGGATATTGTTGAATTCTCCTTAGGTAGCACGTAGTTGTTGCCTCGTTAAAAACCTCGCCGGAAAACCCCATTTGGGATAAAACCCGATCTAAGAAAAAAGAGTGCAACGTATGATTTAAAACCTAAGGTCTTCATGTAGAAGGGTGTCTCGGCATCTTCGATCGAACACATGCAGTGGGTTAGTCTCGAATACAAATGGAAAAGGGAGAAGATCATACCTTAGTAATAATATCGTTTGAGTAGTGACACATTCCAGTTGTTTGGCAATTGTTCACCTTCCATCATGCTAAGTTTGTAATATCCTTTTTCGATGACTCCGATGACTCCATATGGTCCTTCCCAATTTGAGCCTAGTTTCCCTTCAGTCAGGTCTCGAGTATTGAGGGTGACTTTCCTTAGAACTAAGTCCCCGGCTCCGAAGTGACGAAGGTTAGATCTCCTGTTATAATACCTCTCGATCCTTTGCTTTTGTGCAGCCATTCGAACAAGTGCAGCTTCTCATTTTTCATCCAGTAGTTCAAGGCTAGTGTTCATAGCCTTATGATTTGATTCTTCGATTGCATGCTAAAACCTGATGCTAGGTTCCCCGACCTTGACTAGAATTAATGCTTCGGAACCATACACCAAAGTTAACGGAGTTTCTCCCATGCTGTACTTTGATGTCATTCGATATGCCCAAAGGACTTTGGGTAAAACCTCTCTCCATTTCCCCTTAGCGTCACTCAACCTTTTCTTCAAGTTTTGAATAATAGTCTTGTTTGTGGACTCAATCTACCGTTTGCGCTTGGGTGATATGGCATCGATAAGATCCTCTTAATTTTGTGTTCTTCGAGGAACTTTGTTACCTTGTTGCCGATGAATTTCTTCCCGTTGTCGCATACGATTTCAGCGGGTATCCCGAACCGACACACGATGTGATCCCATATGAAGTCTATGAATTCTTTTTCTCTTACTTTCTCGAAGGCCTGCGCTTCCACCCATTTGGAAAAGTAGTCAGTCATAAACAAAATGACTTTATCTTTACCTTGTGTCGTTGGCAGGGGGCCGACGATGTCCATCCCTCATTTCATGAACGGCCACGGGGATAGGACTGAATGGAGTTGTTCACCGGGTTGATGGATTATCGGTTCAAAACGTTGGCATTTGTCGCATTTTTTAACAAACTCCTTAGTGTCTTTCTCTACGCTATCCCAGTAATATCCAGCTCTAATAATTTTGTGAATCAAATAGTCAGCGTCGGAGTGGTTCCCACAAGTTCCTTCGTGGATTTCTCGTAAAACATAATTAGTGTACCCCAGTCCTAAGCATACCTCCAATGGTCCATCGAAGGTTCTCCTATACAACGTTCCGTTTTCATCTAGTGTGAATCGGGCTTCTTTAGCTCGTAGGGCTCTCGAGTCTTTAGGGTCCGAAGGGAGCTTTCTCTGCTTCAAATACTCAACATATTTTTTCCTCCAATCCCAAGTCAAACTCGTAGAGTTTATCTCAACATGACCTTCCTCGACCACAGATCTCGACAACTAGACAACAACCCCGGGACCACATCATCTTCTTCGACTGATGAACCCAAATTCGTAAGTGCGTCAACCTCCCTATTTTTCTCCCGAGGTATATGATCCAACGTCCATTCCTTGAAGCAGTGCAATGTCACATGTAAGTTGTCTAAATACCTTTGCATCCTACCTTCTCGAACCTCGAAGCTTTTGTTCACTTGGTTCACCACCAACAGAGAGTCACACTTGGCCTCGTACTCGGCCTCATTGTTAGTTAATCTAGAAGTTTTGATAGATTGTCTAATAGTGCTACCCGTAGCTGGTCTCAAAATAATGTTGAGTCTGGACCCTTTCACATTCGAGGCACCGTCTGTGAAGAGGGTCCATACCCTCGATGATGTACCCAACTTTAGTAGAAGTTCTTTTTCTACTTCGGGTACGAGGGTAGGTGTAAAATCAGCCACGAAGTCTGCTAGAATTTGAGACTTGATAGCCGTTCGGGGTTGATATTCAATATCGTACCCACCGAGTTCGATGGCCCATTTGGTCAATCGACCAAACAACTCGAGCTTGTGAAAAACATTTCGAAGTGGGTAAGTAGTTAACACACATATGGGGTGACATTGGAAATATGGCTTTAATTTTCTAGATGCGCTTATTAATGCAAGTGCTAACTTCTCTAAGTGCGGATACCTGGTTTCAACATCTCCTAAGGTTCGACTTACATAATAAACAGGAAATTGTGTACCTTGCTCTTCTCGAACTAGCACGCCGCTTATCGCTACCTCGGACACAGCCAAGTATAAGTATAGTTTCTTATCCGCCTTCAGAGTGTGAAGCGGAGGTATGATCCATAAGTACCACTTTAATTCCTCCAACGTTTGCTGACATTCCGGAGTGCATGAGAAATCGTTCTTCTTTTTGAGTAAGGAGAAGAACCTGTGACTCCGATCTGATGACCTCGAGAAAAATCGGCCCAAAGCAGTTATTCGTCCGGTTAGCCGTTGTACGGCTTTCACACTGTCCACAACGGTGATCTCTTCGATGGCTTTAATTTTGTCGGGGTTGATCTCGATCCCCTTATTTGAAACCATGAAACCTAGGAACTTGCTCGAGCCGACTCCGAAAGCGCATTTCTCAGTGTTGAGTTTCATGTTGTATTTTCTCAAAACCTCGAACGTTGCCTGCAAATGAATCAAATGGTCCTCTGTGCGCAGGGACTTAACTAGCATGTCGTCAATGTAAACTTCCATTGATTTACCTATTTATTGCTCGAACATTTTATTAACTATGTGTTGGTATGTAGCTCCCGCATTTTTTAGCCTGAAAGGCATTACATTGTAACAATATGTTCCATACTTGGTGATAAATGAGGTACTTTCCTGGTCCTCCGGCTTCATTTGAATTTGATTGTACCCGGATTAGGCATCGAGAAAGGTAAGGATCTCGTGGACGGTCATGGCGTCGATCATACGATCGATGTTAGGCAGCGAAAAAGAGTCTTTAGGGCATGCTTTGTTCAAATCCTTGTAATCTACGCACATTCTAAGTTTGTTTCTTTTTTTAGGAACCACGACCATATTGGCTAACCATTCGGGGTGTTTCACTTCCCTAATTGACCCTATTTTGAGAAGTTTAGTTACCTCGTCCTTCATGAATGCATGCTTTACCTCGGACTAGGGCCTTCTCTTTTGCTTCACCGGTTTAAACCTGGGGTCGAGACTTAGCCGATGTGTTATTATCTCCGGTGGGATCCCTGTCATGTCTAAATGGGACCAAGCAAAACAATCTACGTTATTGATAAGGAATTGAATGAGTTTTTTCCTGAGTTCGGGGGTTAATCCCGTTCCCAGGTATACCTTCCGTTTGGGCAGATGCTCGATTAATATCACCTGCTCCAACTCCTCGACCGTTGACTTTGTTGTATCCGATTCCTCGGGAACGACGAAAGCTCGAGGGGTAAGGAAATCCTCTTCCTCATTCACGATTACATGTTCCTCAGACTTGATCGAGCTGGGGACGGTGATTGCTATTTAGCTATCTGCTTGTCTTTGATGTTTGATTTCTCTAAAGTCGGAGGTGCTGGTGCCAAATCATGAACTGCAAACATTTCCTTTGTTGCGTGTTGCTCCGCGTAAACTGTTTTCACACCATCTTTTGTTGGAAACTTCATCATCTAGTGAAGGGTCGATGGTACCGCCCTCATGTTATGGATCCACGGCCTTCCGAGCAATGCATTTGTACCTCATGTCACCTTCGATGACATGAAATTTTGTGTCATGTATGGTCCCGGCTACGTTCACTAGTAGGATTATCTCTCTCTTTGTTGTTTCACTAGCCATGTTGAAGCCGTTTAGGGCTCGAGATGCAGGTAGAATTTGATCTAGCAATCCGAGCTGCTCTACGACCCTCGACCTGATTATGTTTGGCGAGCTACCTGGATCCACAAGAACACGTTTAACTTGAATTTTATTTAGTAAAATAGAAATTATCAGGGCATCGTTGTGCAGCTGAGGGAGGCCTTCTGTCTCCTCGTCTTTGAATGTGAGGGTGCCTTCGGGCATGTAGTCTCGGGTCCGTTTCTCTCTTGTAATCGACACTTTGGTGCATTTGAAAACAGGTCCCTGTGGGATGTCGACCCCACCAACGATCATGTGGATGATATGTTGAGGTTCCTCTTGCTCATTCGTTCTATTGGCGTCTCTTTCCCCGAAGTGATTTTTGGCCCTGTCACTGAAGAATTGTCGAAGGTGACCTTCGTTGAATAATCGAGCAACCTTTTTCTATAAAAGGGAACCTAGCTAACTTTGGCTTTCATCTAGTATATTCTAATTTTAGGATTTACAAATAATCATTGCTGAAACTTAAATCTTGTCTAACATACTTGACCCTATTAATATTTTCTACAATGCAACTGTATATTTATGCATATTCCTCTAAAATTAGTAGTTTTCTTGTTGTGCTTTGGTTTGCTTAAATGTAATTTAGTATGCATATTCCTATTCCCGAAAACTCTTTCTGTAATTCCTCTAGTTGAAGTAGCTAGTTTTACAACCACAGTTTGGTTTGATTTTTTGCTTATTATGGTAGATCATAAATATAATGCTGCAATATGATATATACAGTTGATTCCCATTAGTTTAATGAAGATAGGAAATAAACACAAAAATGAAAAAGATCTGAAACCATTATCCACTACTAATATATATATATATATATA
>ML290616.1:8715-48225 GCA_005239495.1 Nicotiana undulata | reverse complement strand
TTATATACGCACGAGGGGATATTCCGTGCCGAGTGATTGTGAGGTTATGCACGAGGGGACATGACGTGCCTTATGTTGTTCATTATCTGTTTAAAAAGTTAAATTCCTGCCTTTATCTTTACATTTCAGTTGTTACCCCGTTCTACTGTGCTAGCATTTTGTTGCCCCTTTTACCCCAACATGTTCTCCCCGTATCTGTCCTACTTGCTTATTTCTGTCGACATTTTCCTGTTATTATATAGAATTGCACAGGTACATATATTGTTGTCGGTCCTAGCCTCGTCACTACTTCGCCGAGGTTAGGCTCGGCACTTACTCAGTACATGGGGTCGGTTGTACTGATGCTACACCTGCACTTCTTTATGTTGTGCAGACTACGCAGCCGGACCCGGTGATCACTGACGGTCGGAGCATCTCATCAGTTCATACAGGAGACATCGAGGTAGACCCGCAGACGTTCGTGGGCCTTGGCGTCACCTTCTACTCTTCACTTTCAGCTCTGTCTTACTTTATATTTCAAAGACAGTCCTATGTACTTATTTCCAGACCTTTGTTTTTAGTAATCTCTTAGACAGTTCATGAGTATGTGACACCAGTTTTGGGATTTGTATATGGGTTTTATTTCGAAATTGCTATGTTATATTCTGATTATTTGTTAATATTCACATTGCGGACCATCGATGCCTTAGTTATCTTGTTCGTTTTAGTTGTTAATGAGTTTTATTTAGTTGAAATGTTGGCTTGTCTAGCGGGTTCAATGTTAGACGCAGTCATGGCCCGAAGGTGGGATTTTGGGTCTTGACAACTCGTGAGTGAATGGGCTTTCGGGTTTTGTGACTTTTGTGGGATTTCGAGACCTGGGCATGGGGGCCGGGTTGGAGCCAATTTCAAGGATTTGAGTCTAATTAGTAGTTTTTCTTGTGGAATTAATTCCTTTAGCATATATTAATGGTACTGTACTAGTTGTGGCTAGATTCTGAGCATTTTGAGGCCTAATCGAGAGAAAAGAGCATATCAGAGTAGGGATTTGTTCGGATTTAGGTAAGTAACGGTTTTAAATCTGCTCTTGAGGGTATGAAACCTCGAGTAATTCTTATGATGTTGATATTTAGAGGTGATGCACATGCGAGGTGACGGGCGTGTGAGCGTGCACCGTTTGGGATTGAGACTTGGTCCGTCCTAGTAGACTGTAAAGTCAAATAGCCCATTGTTTACCTGCTCATTCTAGTTTTTGAGTTATTGACCGTCTTACATGTTAGAAACCATGCTTAGGGTATATGAAAACATTGTTGGGACCCGCAGTGGTCGTGAACTTGTTGTATTGACTGTTAAATTGTTGTCTTGTACTAAGTCACCATTTGCTTATGCATTATATCCCATCTTTCTCTCTCTTTCTCTCTCTCTCTCATGAATTGATTGATACTTGTTATATTCTCTGTTTGGGCTATTATTGTGATATTTGTGAGGTTGGAGAGGCTAGTGACTGATATAGAGCCTGAGTGTCGGGTTGAGAGCTGTATGAGATATGTTGGATCGGACTGCACATCGCAACAAGCCTTCGGGTCATGTTATCGGATCGGGCTGAACGCCTCAACAGTTCTTGGATCGGGGTGCACGCCGTAGCAATATATGGATCCGGTTGCATGCCACAGTAGTATTGGGTTGGGCTGCACGTCGCAGCAGTATTGGGTCGGGCTGCACGCCGCAGCAATATAGAGCTTGGGTTGTAAGAGCCCCTCCGGAGTCTGAACACCCCCAATGAGAGCAGGTACCTTGATTGTGAGTATTGTGGCTGAGAGCCGAGTGATTGAGCTATCGAGATAGATGAGTGACAGTAGCACTGTGAGGCTGTACTTGCTGTTATTTATTGTTGTACTTTGTTTTAGTCGTTGTCGTTGTGATATTTTGGAAGACTTACACTGTTTCACTTGATCTCGAAATTTTTTTTATTTTAAACAACGGTTTGAATGCATGCCTAATTTCCTTTACTGATATTTCTGAAAAGAACTGTATTTTGTGTAGCTCGGCTTTGTTTCTCAGTTCCTTATTTAATTCTATTACTTACTGTGTTGGAAGTGCTCACGTTACTCCCTGCACCTTGTGTGCAGATCCAGGTTAGAATGTTTGCAGAGATCGTTGAGTCTGTGCGCTTTTGTTTGTCGGAGATAAATGAGGTAGTTGCCTGCGTCCGCGGCCCTTGACTATCCTTTATTGTTATCTTTTCTTTCTGTTTTGTTATTTTGTGGAACATTGTAAAATTTGGTTCTAGTCTGTGTTAGATGCTCATGACTTAGTGACACCCTGATGTCGGACTATCTTTTTCGCATTTTATTTTATGTTGTACTCTTTTATGGGGTTCTATTATGAAAAGATTTAACTTATCTTTTAAATGAAATATCGATGTGTTTTGGAAATGTGTCGGCTTGCCTAGTACCACAATAGGCACCATCACGACAGGGTTAGTTTTTGGTCGTGACAAAGTCTAATACAAATTTTTTCTGTACTTGACAACTTCTTATAGATTGCATCACATGTACCAATCAAAGGGCAACACGTGTTATAACTTAATCAAAAAATTATAATTGAAATAACCCCGATATAATGACCCCGCCGGTTATTTTGAGTATTTTAGACCTAATCTCCTATTTGTCACTTCTTCTATGGTATATTGTGTCTATGTCACTTGCCGGAGTAGTTTGTTTTGGTTTCGGGTGAGTTTAAGAGTGAAATGGGGCACATAGTCCCTAAGTTGGAGGCTTAAGTTGAAAGAGTTGATCGTAGTTTGACTTTTGTGTAGACGGTTATAATAGCGTGGTATGCTGATTTGGAGTTCTGTAGGTCGTTTCAGCTTGAATTGGCGAAAGTTAGATAGTTGAAGGTTTGGAAGGTTGAGAAGTTTGACCGGGAGTTGAGTTTATTGATATCGGGATCGGATTCCGATTCCGAAAGTTGGAATAGGTATGTCATATTTATGACTTGTGTACAAAATTTAAGGCAATCGGAGTTGTTTTGGTGTGATTCGGCATTAGTTTTGGAATTCAGATGTTCATAGTTTCAATAAGCTTGAATTAGGTTGCGGTTCGTAGAATCGATGTTGGTATATTCGGACGGGGCCCCAGGCATGATTCAGATTGAATCCGGAACCAATTTGGACTTAATCATTTTGTTGAAGCTCCAGCCATTTTGGTATCATCGCACCTGCGGTTGTAATGGCCACAGGTGCGAGTAAGGAAGCGCAGAAGCGAAAAAGGCTAGCCAGGCCTGGGGTCGCAGAAGCGAAGGCCCTTCCGTAGGCGACAGTGAGCCCGTAGATGCGAAATCGCCGGGCAGAAAAAAGGGTCTTCGGGGATTTATTTTCATTTTCATCTTTTAGGGTTAGTGAGCTCGGCTTGCGGCAATTGTTTGATGGATTTTCTAGAAAATCATTGGGAGAAGTGATTCTAACCCGGATTAACTATATTACATGAATCCATTGCTATTTTCATCATTTAATTAGTGATTTGAGTTGAAAATTTGGGAAAACAATTGTGAAACTTCTTAGACTAAATTTTGGGGATTTGAAAGGCGATTTGAAGTCAGATTTGAGTAATTCTTGTATGGTTGGACTCGTAATCGAATGAGTTGGACAATAAAGGAAAAGGCTTACTAGTGGATTGAGTTACCGTGTTTTGAGGTATGCGTCTAGCCTAACTTTGTGTTGGGGAATTACCCCTTAGGATTGGTGTTGTTTTGTGTTAATTGTGATATGTGGAAGCCATGTACGCAAGGTGACGAGTGTGCACGCGAGCTAAATCTGGAAATTGACTTGTTTTAGCTATGTAGATTCCTTTGATGCTTTTAGTTGAGTAACCATAATATGCTATATTCATTCATTAGTCTATCTTCACATGTTATACTTATCTTACCTCTTACTTGTCAATTGTCTTTACATGTTTAATTGAAGTTATTGTTTTCTCTATTCCTTATTCATTATTTAACCGTTGAGTTCCTTACTTGAAGTTGTTATTTCTTGTAATATCTTATTGTTGAAATTGATATTGAGTGATAAAGGCAGTGATTCGCATTGAGGCAAAGTTGTAAAGTTGTGAAATACCATTCTTGCTGAGTTATTCACTTTCGGTTGTTATTGTTGAGACTTTTGTGCATATTGTAGCTGAGCCATGGGCTATTTATTGTGGAAACTCTATTACTATTGACTTCTTTGGCAAGTTGTGATATTGGGCCCTTGAGGTGCGATTTGTGATACGTTGTGATATTGATACACATGCGGTGGTATAAGGATTGAGGTTGAAATGCATGTGGTAACATAAAAAGGCTTTGATACTCGTGTTGCTAGTAGGAGAACTACTTGAAGCCACGCGATGTGATAGTGGGAAGCTATTTCGGGAAAAATAATTTTCAAAATTAAATGCAAGGCTCCCCCGGTGATAGAAAGAAAGATTGTGAATTGTTTTGTGATATAAGACTACAAGGCGGTACCTCGATAGTGATTTTTGTTGACCCTTTTCTATTACATCACTTGTGCTTTGGTTGCTTTGTTTCCTTGGCATATCATTCCTTGTTTTCTTCCATGACGCCTTATTTGCTTTAGTTCAGTGTAGCTACTCTTGGTATATTTCTTCATTGCTTCATTTCCATTGTTATCATTATTATACTGCTTTATAAATGTTCATTTTTCTTATTTATTCTAGTGGGGCCTTGCCTTGACCTCCTCACTACTCTACCGAGGTTAGGCTTGGCAGTTACTGGGTACCATTGTGGTGTACTCATGATACGCTTCTGCACATCTTTTTGTGCAGATCCAAGTGCCTCTTACCAGTCCTGGCACCAATGAGTCAAGTTCGGATTTGGAGAATTCAAGGTATACATGTCGGCATCCGCAGGCCTCGGAGTCACCCTCTATCTAGTTCCATTTCATTTTCCCTTTTTATAGATACTGTTGTATAGGGATGTTCAATACTTTCTTGTGAAGCTTGTGACTTGATCTCACCGGATTTTGGGAGATTGGATCTTTGAGTTGCGGAGTTCTTTTATGATAGTTATTGAGTTATTTGAGAGTTTTATCATTATCTCAGTTATATTCAACATGTATGTTAGGCTTAGCTAGTCTTAGAGACTAGGTTACATCACGACATCCTATGGAGAGAAATTGGGGTCGTGACACCCAATTTATAACATTTAACAAACAAAAAAGAAAAAAAAAATAGTATTTGTTTTCCCCAACCCCCACCCTCTAGGTGTATCATCATCTCCAACCCCATGCCTCCGAATTCCTCCTAGTTAACTTAAAGTCCGAGTTTAAGTTAAATCAATTAAATTTATTACTGAGGCCTTAAGCAATTGAATCAAAACTAAGTGGTCTTCCCTTTCAAGATTTTATTGAGTGATTAAAAGATGAGTAACAGCAAACAAAATTAATAAACAAAATAAAACTAAAAAGAAATTCTTATGTATCAATCCTTGTGGAAGCTTGATGGTTTGTTGTATTTGAGTAAGATAAAACAAATTGAAGAGTAATAGCAAAACAATATGTTTACCTCGAAATACGAGTAATAATTAAACTTGTATTATGGTTTTAAGGATATATGATCTGATTCAATACCAATTGATAAATGACGAATTAAATATATGAATTGAATGGTAAAAATATATCAAACCAGTGTTTCACCAATACGTCGGCCTCGATTAGAAACAGACTAGAGATTGGATACTAAGAACATTGAGGACAGTACTAAAATATAAGCAAAGAAAGAGCAGCGTATTGTTATTTCTCAGTGAATGTGTACGATATTATTACAAATGAACAGGATTCCCCCTTATATAGTAGAGAAATTCTAAATAAGGTACAACTGTAATTACGGGAATACGATCCATGATTGATGTCAATAACCGTTAGCAGTTCCGTCAGTCCCGAGATTTCCGCCGTGATCTATGGCCGATCGCTGATATCTCGCTATTCTATTACTCGATGTTGGTCATACCCGATCTCGATCCTTCAGTCTTTGTATCTTCAAGCTCGAGCTCGATTAATTAGTAGCTTAATCTTGAGGCAGTCCCTCGAGCCCATAAAATGAGACATAGTTGATTTAACCGTATACAGATAGTCCCTGCGTTTCTTAGAATGAAATGATAAGAAACGCCATGATTCCTCTACACCTTGATCATGACGTCGTCTTCATGACGTAAGTGATGGATGTGATCGAAATGTCCTGTCTGTTCGGTTCCCCATATCATCAATGCATGATAGTCGTCGGTCGCCCACTAGTGCCACCGAACCGTCGCCACAAGCCTATAAATGTCACCTCTTTCGTTGATTCAAACTTTACTTTTGCTTTGATTAAAACTATCATCTTTCTAACCCTTCTCATCTTCCTTTCATCGTGTCGTGTTATGCCGTCGTTGTTCTCACCGGAGCCACCAATTTTATACCTATCTTTGACATTCCCTACATACACAAATGGAGAAAACTTCCAAGACTGTGATGCAGAAAGAAAAAGCTTCATCTTCCTCTTCCCGGCCCGGTGATAAAACGTCGGTAGAGCCCCGTATCGAGAAGTGCATCCCTGGGGCAATCGAACTAATTTCCAACTTCAAATTTGACAGACCCTCTTAAGTTCTTGGCCGATGTTAACCCATGTCCTGATATATCTGCTTGATATCGAAAGGCAATCTCGAGCGGGTGAAAAAGGACTGCAACTGGGAAAATAAGGAAGTGGTGGTTCCTTCTCCTGAGGATGATATCACCACTTATGTAAAAGGGTACTTGAGTGTGTATACTTACCCTTTCACACTGGGTCCTGTAGACCCGATCATTCTCGATTTCTGCCATCAGTATCGATTGACCCTTGGCCAGATCTTCCCTTCCTTCTGGTGTATCGTCCACTTGCTCAGGTTCTTCTCGAGCAAGGTCGAGGGGATGAATTTCACCCTCGACCATCTGATAAGGTTATATTGCCCTCATCTTTATCGAGGTGGGCTGATAAAGCTCCAACGTTGGGCCACGAAGACGATGTTCTCAAGCATTGAAGAAGATAAGGAATGAGGATGGATAGGCTGGTTGGTCCGAATCAAGACCTATGACCTAATTCCGGGTGAGAAAATGCTATTCCCTGAGGAATGGAACATGAAACGTAATTGCGACTTCACTACTGACGTTCACTGTTTTATCCGTTTTATTTCTTTTATCCTATTTTGACTCTGGTACTCTTTTCATGGCGCAGCTTCCCCCTTGTTCCCCGGTGCAAGACCTCGCAGGCTGAGTTCGACAACTGTCCTCCACCTCTTCTTATGTCAAACGTCGTTGGCGTGACTTGGCCAAGGGTCGATGGGAGGCTAAGAACCACGATGAGCTCTTTTGCCTCCATGTCGAGTTTTCCCTCACAATGTACTTCTTATTAACTTGATTTCTTTTTTTCATAGGTCTCAGTGCTATGAGGCCACCTCCGCCTAGGGAAGAGGAGGCATAGAAGCCAAATAAAAAGAGGAAGAGGAGAAGAGCTTCTCCTTCCAATACCCACAAGCCAAAGAAAAACAAAGCTCGGAAATTAAAAGTCGAGCCCTCTGCTCCTTGTATCGACGTAGTTCAACAACTACGAGAGGAGGATGAAGAGGGTGAAGATGACGACTGTCTGCTGGTAGCTCGAAAGAGGGGAAGTAATGAGGCTTCCAGAAGCGTCAAGCTAGTGGAGCTCGAGATGGCATAATCTCGGACCGAGGGCATCTCGGAAGAGGGTCTGGGCAAAGTCCCTGAGCAATCGAATGGAGAAGATGCCCTGTTGATACCCAATTTTTCCTCAAATTATTTGCAAACTTGCATATAAGCTTTCTAAATTACTCTTTGTAATAATGAGTATTTTTTCTTATTTTTCCATATTTTGTATTAAATTATTTTCCTGTTTATTTTAATATTAAATAATTCATAAATTGCGCTCTAAATAATCTCAAAATGTTTTCCAGTTCAGTATGTCATTCATAAGCACTTTTACTTATTAAAATCCAATTATTTCATAAATTTGCCAATTGGGTCTTATTTAACTACAATTACAATCATTTTTGCAATTATGGCCTAATTAGACATTTTATACCTTTTAAAATTTGAATTTATGTTTCTTACATTTTAATATTGTTTGATTATTGTAATCTTACCTATTTTAACTTAATTTTATTTTTATACAATTATTAGCTATTTTTTATTAATTAATTATCTTTTTATGGGTATTTAACTAGTAGCCATTTTTATATTCAAATTTAGCCACATTTTAACCCAATTACCCAATCCAATTAACCCCAACCCAGGCCCCAATTAATTAACCCGGCCCAGTCCTAAATTAATCTGAGTCGTTGATCAAACTAGATCAACGACCCAGATTAACATTTCCTTAATTAACTCTACCTAACACCTCCCTCCTCGTCATCTCTCTATCTCCCGTCTCTCTCTCTCTCTAAAGTCTCTAGAGACTTCTGTCTCTTCGTCTTCAATGGAACTCCTCCGCCTTCCTCCAGCCATCTCCGGCCACCATCCTTTCGACCGCGAGCCTCCATGATGTCTCCTCCATCTAGCTCACTTCATCTCTAAAGCCCTCGAGACTCTGGGCTATGCTGACTTGCACCTGGGGCTCCTTCTTTGGTTGTTCCCGGCCTCTGTGGCGGGGTCTGGACATAACCACGCCATATACACCACGATCTTTGAGTTTCACGGCAGGTTTTCCGGTTATCTTCAATCCTCTCAGAAACCCTAATTTTTGCCTAAACCTCTCAAGTATATGGTGTTTCTAAATGATTCAAGCCTTTTCTTTATGTTTTACATTATTCTTGACTCAATCTTTAAGAATCTTCGACTTTTAAACGTTTTTACTTCCTTTTAAAACTAGGGTTTCTCAGAACCTTTTATGCTTGTTTTGAACTGAGTTTCTTCTTACTTTTAAGTCTGTTCTTTGCATATCATGATGATTCTGTGATTCTACTAGCTTTTTATCTTGCTTGTGTTAAAAGCCCTAATTCTACTAAGTCTTCTTCGTTGGTTCTGTGTATTAGCATGACTCTGCTTGTTTCTTGTTTGAGTTGTCGTGATTATCTACCTCGAATATGTTTACTGAGTTCTATTAGCTCAACTTATACCACCACTATGTGCTTATGTCTATATCGATTGTTCAGACTTGCATCTTTCTACTAACACTTGTTCAACCTGCATATTTACTATGTCTGGTCATTCTTGTCTATTTATATGATGAATATAGAATTATCACTCTTCTTTGATTGATTCTGGACTCCATATATTGGGGTTTAATTGATAAACGTTCCTTCGAGACTTCAATTTTTACCTCTCCTATTCGAATCAATCGATTCACTTAACCTGTCTGATGTGGTACTATATTCTTATTGTCTATTTCCTTAATTAGAATATTTTGAACTTAGCCTTAATTGTTTACCCTATACTTAATAAACTATGATTCCTTCCTTATTTAGTCTTGTACTGACTTTATTTACCTTATATGTTATATGTTTTACCGTTTGAGTTCTTGAGATCCCTTGACTTAAGGGAACCGTGTCTTGATTTGCTGACTGATTGATTCTGAGTTCTTTGATTACCATGCTATTGTGATTCTTACCATATTTGCTACTCGTTTTTCAACTATAAAAGCTCTAATCTTTTCAACACACCGACATCAATACTATTCTACATTCTCTTGTGCTCTTTCTCTTCTCTCTTTGTTCCATTGCTGCCTCTGCTCTTGCCTATTATTAGCTGGCTGTAAGCCAAGGTTAATATTATGTTACCACTTTGCTCTTTACATCCTGCTTTTTCCCTCTTAATGGTATGTCCTAATTAATTTTCAAGTCTCCAATCAATGTGTTTATTATTATTGTTTCAGTTCATTATCTTCCCGATTTTCTTCTATTTATGCTTCTACTGCTCAACATGCCATTGAATCTTTGTTTTAGTACTTTACCATGTCTTATCTCTTCTGACTTACATGCTAAGTCTGTAATATGATTGTTGCCTATTCATAACTTCTACTTGCTATGCATGTATCCTATTGTTGTATATTGTCATGCCTATACTTTACCACTCCCTAATTCCCCTGATCCCTTTCACTTTGTATGCTCTTCTTGATCTACATGCTTCTAACTGTTGTTTATCTTACCTGTTATAATTGTCCCTGTTACTGTCTAGTATTATGTCTAAGCTTGACCATTTCTTGATCCCCTGAATCTTCTAATTTTGGGTAGTCATGCTTCAATGAGCTTTCATAAGTCTCTGTATCTCCTTTAGCATTATGTGATCTACTTGTTCCCTTTCCCCATGGCCCTTGTATGCAATCCTATACTGTTGAGCTACTGTAACTAGTGCTTCTGCTGTCTTACAACAAATCCCCTGTTTTGGAAACTCTTTTAAACTACTCCTTCCTGCACTTCACACTACTCTTAGACCTTTAGGTTCCACCCCCTCAGTGTGAGCATTACTTAGGGACCTTGAGTCCCATCTAAACTTTGACACACTGAGGCAGGTAATTCTACAATGCACCTATCTCAACTTTGGCAACTGTTGGGTGCTGGTATTGGCCAGGGCCCTCACAAGGGCCTTTAGGAGCTTTGCCGCACCCAGGCTATGTCAGGCTGTGAAGCTCGAAAGGGGTGAGGCTGGAAGGTTGGGCCTGTTTAAAGGCTCCCTATAGAATAACTTCTTATTTTCCTCTTTGCAATTACTGTAATTCATTTGCTATGGTCTGTAATAATTTGTAAACAAATGATTGGGGCTGGATAGTGAATATGGGAGGGAATTATGCAATTACTATAGGCTTTATTTCCCTATGTGTGCAATAGTATCATGCTTAGGACATGCATACCATGCATTAAAAATCATGTTTAGGTTCTTCATTTCAACACATCTATTATATTCATACTATCTGACACCATGTTCCCAGTATAACTAAACGAGTAACAAAAGCTGCCATAAGGTATTGCTCATGCATTTTTATAAACATGACATATAGAAACCATGTTTTAGGATGATACTTTGTGCATTAGATATCCTGCCCTTAGGAATTCTTATTTATCAGAACTTGGACGCCTAGTTAACATAATCTAATAATCCCATAAAATATGTTTAATCTACTTGAAAGAATTTCCTGCAAACATGTATCTATTAAAATCAGAATCCAACTATGCATGTTCACCCTTTAAAAATAAGTAGGCAATGTATACGACGCCTAGGCAAACTTTAGGCCTAATATGCATTAAAATCAAATCAATTATGTTCTACTAGTTTAATAAGCCCCTTTGAACATTTTGAACCCTGCTGCTCCCATTCGTGTTTTACCTCACTGAAATTCACTTTACTTTTTATTTAAACTCTTTCTCAATTTTAAACAGTCTTGAAGTTGTGCATCTATTTCTTTTTACTGATTTTTACTGATTCCTGTCCTATTATATTTTCAAACTACTGGGTTTTCAAAGATACCTCACTCTACTCAAAAGCATGCCATTTGGAATCCTTGCTCTGTATTTCCCTAAAGTTACTATATTTTGATAAAAGTTACTATATTTTGATACCATCTTACTACTTCTTTTACTACAGTTCTCTGTAAACTGATAACTATTACTCTATGTTAAGCTACGGTATTTTAGTCACTTATCTTTTAAAATCACTATATTACTTCATACCCATGCTTTAATGACTTTCTTCTATGTTTTTCTGAAAGCTTTAAATCACTGCGTACTTATAAATCTCACTGCTGCCTTTAGCTACTGTATTTTTGAAAATCAACTATCCTTCAAGTCACTTAGTCTTAATTAAATCTTCTGCCTTCATTAGGTTTTCCAACTCAGATTCCTACGACCTACTATTTTACTAAAATTCCTATTTTTGAACTCCTATCTCGAGACTTTAATCGTGTTTGAGACGTGCTACTTACATGTCTATGTGTGGAGGGACCTGTGAGCCTTTCTTTGTCTTTATATGTTCCCTTATATGTGCAGTCCTACTTGTTTTGTATGTCACCTAGTATTTTGTCCTTTAAACCTAAGGGTTCAGCCTAGTTCTTGCCTTGTAGAATTAGTAGTCCTAAACACCCTCCAGGACTTATAGAATGGGACGGGTAATGGCACACAATAAGCATTTGTAACCAACACACACATTTCTAAACAACCTTTACGGGGTGGGGAGGGTAGAATACGGATATGATGACCGGTGCGCTAATACCACGTGTAGCCGCCTCTTCGAGGTGTGACATATCGGGTATTGCATTGAAGTGATCTGTATTACTTTAAACCTAGAACAGTTTCTTTTCAAATGTTTATTTTATACTTTCTCCAAACTTTTAAAGCTTTTTAAGCTTGTTTGAAATCCCCTCTTATATGAACCTTACTTGTTACTTGTTCACCGTCCAAATTCACAAAACTTATTGGCTGGGACCCATAGTTGTGGATCTTAAGGGGTGCCTAACACCTTCCCCTTGGGATAATTTCAAGCCCTTACCCAATCTCTGGTAATGCGAACTAGTTCATGAGTTATCAACTCTAGGTGCCCTAACGCACCATAAAAATCGTTAGGTGGCGACTCTTCCTTAAATCCTTTCCTTTAAGGAGTTGTCCAAATGTCATAAACCCTAACTCTTCGTACCTAACCCGTGCAATAGAAAAAGGGGGCACGACATGCCCCCTGCCAAAACAACCAGTCGGGTGTACCCGAAGGGTCTAACCCCAAGGCCCTTCAGAGGGAAGATAATGTTCATAGTGATTCACTTGGGATAATAAACATTGGCGATTCGCTGATTGGCCCTAAATTCTCTGACTGGCAGTTTCTAGATGCTCGGGCAATGGGGAATCCTGACGCGGGGATGGCCCACGAAGGGAATGACATATTCCAGGAGTGCTTCGCCGGGGTCGACAGTGGCCCTGATCCAAATGCATCATTTGTTTTCTATGAGGCTCAATGGCTTCTGAAACAAGTAAGTTCCATTTCTTCGTATTTACACTTGTGTGTATTCCATGTCTCTTCAAGCCCGACTCTCTTGTTTGCGTATAGGCCATGGTGCTCCACCGAGAGGCATCTAGCAAATCCCGGGCTGAGCTATCCCGATATGAAGTCGAGCTCAAGAAATTCGTGGAGGAGAGGATGGCCTCAAACTCCTCTACGTTCAAAAGGAAGATGAGGTTATGACCCTCCGAGCTGAACTTACAAGAGCTCATCGAGATCAGATCGAACTCATCGAACGGGTAACGTAATTTCTTAAAAGCTTGTTATGTGTTAATTTGATTTCTCGATAGGAAGCTAAGACAAAGGAGGATGAAACCCTGGGGCGGAGACAGCATATGAAGCATCTTGCATCGGAGAAAGATGCATTTCAGGACCAGCTTACTTCATCTGAGTTCCAGATCCAAAGTGTGAGGAGGAAAGCATGTTCCGGGCCCGGAGGATCGAGGAGGTTGAGGCCAAGTTAGCCTCGAGCTTGCAAAGGCTAAGACTGAGGTAGAGGCGCTCGTGGCCTCTTATCGAGATAATGCCGAGGCTACCAATCTTCGGGCATAGGAGATCTCCACCACTGCTGAAATAAGATTATCATGTGTTGTCGACCATGCTAGGTGGCAATCTCGGAGAGAAGCTCTCGAGGAAGTGACGCTTGTGGCTTCGACCTCTCGGCTGACATCGAAGACGCCAAAGTTTTGGAGGTTGAGGCCGCAACCTTGCTTTCTGATGAAAAGTATTCTGCTAGTGGGTCGGATAGTGGAGAAGATGGGGATGAGGTTGTCGAAGAAGCACATCCCAAGGATACGGCTCCCGGAGTGAACTAAGCCTTTTTAGATTTTCTTCTTTTTTGTGTAAGGCCCGGTGTGGCCAACTTCCTGTAAGTAACAATTTTTTCTAGTTTGCTTCTGATTCGTGGTAGATTCTTCTTTGCCTTATTAAACTTTTAACTGTTGTGGTTTGAACTAACACTACTTCGAACTTGATTCAAACCCTTAGGTTTTAAAAATGAATCCTCGAGCTAACGGTATGTTCGAGATTTCGGATGGCTTCATCGATGCCATGGCTATATTATCATTGAGAGCAAGTACCGAACTTGGAATAAAACAATCCTTGGATTTTCACCGAGTAAACCTTGGTTCGAATTCGGAGTGGACCTTCAGGTTTTCCTTTTAGTTAGACGAGGGTATGTCTCCGAGCTCGGAAATACATTTGAGACTTTATCTTGGGTTCCTTGATCGAATCCATAGATGTGTTATATTCATAACCAAGTTCGAATGAATAAAGTAAACCTTTAGGCTTCTATTAAATGATGGGTGAGTTTTAAAGCAATTTACCCCCTAGGGTTATTCGATGCATACCCGAGCTATAATTGACTTTATTTGAGCTCATGGAAGCGGCACCCTTGGGTCTGAATCAAGTGAGAATAATGTCTCGAACTCAAATTGTATTGGCCCTTAGGCCCTGTTAGATTGGGCCGATTTGGCCTCTGAAAATGGCTATTATTTTCCCCTTTTCGGCAAAAAAGACTTAGTGAATTTTTTTTATGCCTTAGCATGTGTATTTCATACACATTGGGTTTTTTGAGGATCCGATGACCGGAACCCAATTTTTTCTCTTTTTTTTTGTGTCTCAACGTGTTTGTGTTAAGATAATTTGATACCCCTTGACTTTTTCGAAGGCTGATATTATCGAAGCCTTTTAGTTATTCGAGGGCTGAATTTTTGAAGCCCTCTTTAAATTGCTTTTCCGATGGTAGCCTTTTTAACCGGGTTTTCAAAGTATTTGAAGGTCTTTTGTCTATTGTGGAATTCGGACGTCTCCGAGATGCGTTATTTTGGTCGTAGCCTTTAATATGCCAATAGCCTTTAATGTGGCCGTAGCCTTTAATGTGTCCGTAGCCTTTAATGTGGAAGTGGACTTCGGATATGTCTCTTAGACTTATTTCCCAATAACATTTCGAACTTGTTCGAAATGTTAGTCCCCGAGTATGATGGCCTTGGCCTATATATCAAGGGGTGCCTCTCTGAGGTCTTGTGACTTCAAATTTGAATAGCTCGAGTATGCAGTCCCCGAGTGTTCGAAGTATGTTTCACTTGGCTCTTGAGCCATTTGTCACAAGTATTATTTTTGCGTAATAGACAAAAATCGTAAGTATGTGATTCGTATAATAGAGGATTTGCTTCGAGACACGAGATGTTCAAAAAAGATAGAATTCTTCTTTGAATCGTTTATACATGTGTACATGTCTTGTTTTCCGGACTGGGCTAATCTATATGGTCACGGTTCATCTGACCGTTTGGCATACTGCAAAAAGTTTCCTATCGAGACCCATTGATGCGAGGTACATTTCTCGGACACGTAACATTTGAGGGTGATGCCCCCTGGATTTCGAGGTTGATTGTAAACAAGCCTTGGATACTGTTGAATTATCCTCAGGTAGCACATAGTTGTTTCCTCGTTAAAAACCTTGCTGGAAAAACGCATTTGGAATAAAGGCCGATCTAAGGGAAAAAGAGCGCAACACATACTTTAAAACCTAAGGTTTCGATGTCTTAGGTCGAAACGCTGCAATGAGTTAGTCCCGAATATGTATATAAATGAAAGAAAAGATAAAGTCATACCTTAGCAATAGTATCGCTTGAGAAGTGATATGTTCTAGTTATTCGGCAGTGGTCCGCTGCTCATCGTTCCGAGTTTGTAAGATCATTTCCCAACTATATCGAGGATTTGGTAGGGTCCTTCCCAATTGGGTCCAAGCTTCCATTCATTGGAATCTCAAGTGTTAATGGTGACTTTTCTTAGGACTAAGTCCCCGGCTCTGAAGTGTTGAAGGTTAGTTCTCCTGTTGTAGTACATTTCGATTCGTTGTTTTTGTGCTTCCATTCGAACGAGTGCAGCTTCTCGTTTTTCATCTTACAATTCGAGACTGGTATTCACGGCTTCGCAGTTTGATTCCTCTGTTGCATGTCGAAACCTGACGCTGGGCTCTCCGACTTTGACCGGTATCAAGGCTTCGAAGCAATATACTAAGGAAAATAGAGTTGCTCCTAACTGGACTTCAATGTTGTCCGATATGCCCATAGGACTTCGGGAAATGTGTGCCTCCACTTCCCTTTGGCTTCGTTTAGCCTTTTCTTCAAGTTTTGGATGATAATTTTGTTCATTGATTCGGTCTTCCCGTTCCCACTAGGGTGATACGGTGTTGATAGTATCCTCTTTATTTTATGATCTTTGAGGAATTTTGTTACCTTGTTGCCGATGAGCTGTCTGCCATTGTCACATACTATTTCTGCGGATATCCAAAATCAACATGCGATGTGATCCCATATGCAATCGGTTACATCTCGCGTTTCCGTACGTTAAAAGTTTCGTCTTCAGTTAATTGACGTAGACTCAAGGATGAGATTATCTTGAGATTAACGTATTTATGCTATTTGTAAAAAGTGATATGTAAGTGTCATAAAGGATAAAGAGTACACGAATTAAAGAAAATGAGTTTCGTTAAGGTTACCGATTTGGGACTAATCTGCACGAAGTCGATCCTGTGTAATCTTGACCTTATCTAAGGCCTCTTGAACTAAGTTTGTACCCAATAACCGAGCCTCTCCCGGCTCAAACCATCCAACTGGCGATCTACATCGTCTACCATATAATGCCTCACAAGGAGCCATCTGAATACTCGACTGGTAAACATTATTATAGGCAAACTTCGCTAACGACAAGACTGATTCCAAGAACCTCCAAAGTCAATAACACAAGCGCAGAGCATATCCTCCAAGATCTGAATAGTACGCTCGGACTGCCCGTCTATCTGAGAATGGAGTGATGTGCTCAACTCAAACCGTGTACCCAACTCGCGCTAAACTGCCCTCCAAAAATGCGAAGCAAACTGCGTACCTCGATCTGAAATGATAGACACGGGCACATCGTGAAGGCGAACAATCTCTCGAATTTATATCTCTACCAACCGCTCCGAAGTATAAGTACTTGCCACTGGAATGAAATATGTTGATTTAGTCAGCCTATCCACAATAACCTAAACGGCGCCGAACTTCCTTTGAGTCCGTGGGAGTCCAACAACGAAGTCCATAATGATATGTTCCCACTTCTACTCAGTAATCTCTATCTGTTGAAGCAACCCACCGTGTCTCTGATGCTCATACTCACTGCCTTTCTACTTAATGCATCAGTCACCACTTTGGCCTTCCCCAGATGGTACAATATAGTGACGTTATAATCTTTCAATAACTCTAACCATCTCCTCTACCTCAAATTAAGATCCTTTTGCTTGAACAAGTACCGAAGACTGCGATGATCCGTGTAAACCTCATACGGCACACCATAAAGATAGTGCCTCCATATTTTCAATGTGTGAACAATGGCTGCCAACTCTAAATCACGGACAGGATAATTCTTCTTATGAACCATCAACTGTCGAGACGCATATGCAATCACCTTGCCATCATGCATTAATACTGCACCTAATCCTATACGAGATGCACCACAATACACCGTGCAGAATCCTGAACCCATGGGCGACACCAACATTGGCGTTGTAGCCAAAGCAATCTTGGGCTTTTTAAAGTTCAACCCACACTCGTCCGACCATTTGAATGGAACACCCTTTTGGTTAAATATAGTATTAATAGTTGTTCATAATCAATTACATAATCACCAAATAACTTCACGTAACAATAATCCCCTTTCAACCCTTCACAATATAATAACGAGATGCGATGCATGAAGAAATCATAACTATTTACCCGATTTAACGTGTCTCATTTAACGCCACATGGGCGGGGACCTACCTTGTAGGTTAAAGCTCAATAATTATAGCACAAATTTGGCAAATTATGCACAGATAATTTTTATACAAAAAATTTCAAATAAACCTAACAGGCATGACTCCCTATTAGTACTATAGTAAAATTTTAATTTCACAAGGGAGAATTTGAAGGCAAGAATTTTCATCACAAGGATCCTGTCCTCATATAACTTTCACCACGGCTCGTAGCCTGATTTAAACATATCAAATCATATTAAAATGCGAGTATTTCGCCCTTAGTTTTAAATCACAAGTAATATGCACATCGTGCCACTCGAAACATTCCCTTTTCTTCTTTTAAATATTTTTCGTTAAACAAAATTACAACATGTAATGATAGACATAGTTATCTCCATAGAATTTCTCAATACAAGTATTCACATAAGTTGTCACGACCCAAATCCTAACTCAGGTCGTGATGGAGCCCAACTGCGGGGGTTAGGCAAGCCAACATGAATTACACTAAGTGTTCCCTGTCCCATTTGGTTTCATAATTCAATATTTACAAATTTTAACAAGCATAAAGCATAATGTCTGAAAATGATAACTCAGTGGTAAATGATATATCTATAAAGATACGAGGGCCAAAAGATAAGCATATATATAAACAGCCTCAAACCCAGAATAACCACCACGTGTGTGTGTCAGGAACTAGTGTCACGAGTGCCACGGGCATAATAACTGAATATACAAAAGACAATATATACAATCTCACTGTCTGAATGAAATAGACGGGAAAATAACATAGGAAAACTCCATGGTGCTGCAATAGATCGTCAGGAGGAGCAGCTCACCGTGAAGTCAAATCAGCTCTAATCAATACCTAGCTCCGGTCTGATAACCAGATGTACTAGCCTCAGGACCTGTACAGTCAAGTACAGAAGTGCAGCATGAGTATATAAATAAATATGTACCTCGTGAGTATCCCGTCTAACTCGAACAAGTAGTGACGAGAAGTCGACTAGACACTCACTAAGGTCCAGTAATATGATAAATGACAGGATATGACAGAAAATAGTAGGCAGATAAAATAGTAACCAGCAAGTGCATATCACAAGAAGTACTCTAGACAATAACTGGAAATGAAAAATAGTGTACTTTATTCCCCTCTTACCAAATACCTGACATGTCTGACTATAAGTGACCTTGGACAACTGGTCATACATATACAAGGACAAGGATACCGGCCGGAGTCATAAGGGTGGTCATAAGGACTGAGGTCATAATTTAACCCACGATCGCGAATCATACATGCGACTCGCGTGCTGACTCGATAATAATAAGCTAACCACAATCGTGCATCGTACCTACGACTCGTTTGCTGACTCGATAATGATAAGCTGACCCACGATCGCGCATCATACCTGCAACTCGTGTGCTGACTCGATAATAATAAGCTGACCCACGATCGCGCATCATACCTGGGACTCGTGTGCTGACTCGATAATGATAAGCTGACCCACGATCGCGCATCATACCTGCGACTCGTGTGCTGACTCGATAATAATAAGCTGACCCACGATCGCGCATCATACCTGCGACTCGTGTGCTGACTCGATAACAAGTGCGTATATATAAGGACAAATGTGTACCAACTCAACAGTGAACTCAACAGGACTGTGCCAATACCACGGGTAATCAACTAGGACTTAAATCATAATACCTCACTTTTCCTTATCATCTCAACAGTAATTACAACTCGTAACTCATAACACATACGAAGGTACAGATAGGGCAAATAGAGGCATGCTTGTGAATCCTAAGGCTACCCGACATGGAAATACACTCACCACGTACGGACTCTCATCACTTGGTACGTACGTGGCCCCCCACAACATGTACACACAGCAATAAAGAACCTATGGGGACATTTTCCCCCTTACAAGGTTGGAAAGGAGACTCACCTCGTGGCGAAACTAACCCTCAGATCAAAGATGCGCCCGAAAACTCCGAGATCTACCCTCGAGGTCTCGCAACTAGTCAAGTATAGCACAATACATCAATTCATGATCAAAGAAGAGAATTTATCCTATTTTATTCAAAATTCATCATTCTTGAAGAATTACTAAATTTCAACCACGAGCCCGCATGCTCAAATTCCGAGAATTCTCAAAGGAATCGCTCACCCATAGCCTAAGAATCAAAATTATGTAGTTTCTACTTGAATTCATGGCTTTAAAAGGACAATTCACAAATTCCTCAAAAGCCCTAATTTTACTACCCAAATTCATGATTTTTGATAATTTATTAGAGAGTTCATCTAGGAATTGATGCTTGAAACTAGTGTTAAATAGGGAATTTACTTACCTCAAGTACTTGTATTCATGATACAGACTCGCTCGAACCGGAACGCGAAAAACAACAACGAAACTCAGAATTTGACCCCGAAAGCTAATTGAATCAACGCTTTGAACTTAGAGTTCTAGAATTCATTTAAATGCGCCGAACCGGCCTATACTACTCGGAATGACTTCAAATTTTGCAGACAAGTCATAAATGACATAAAGGAACTATTCCCGGTCTCAAAATTTCATTCGAGCGCCGTAACACTCCCGGGTTATCGAAAACCCACTCCGAACATATGCTCAAACCCGAAATCATCGTACGAAGCTACTGACACTGTCAAAATTCGATTCCGAGGTCGTTTGCTCAAGATGTTTACCGGAGTCAAACTTTGCCAAATAGGCCAACCTTAAGGAACCAAGTGTTCCTACGTTTCTCAAAGCACTACCAAATCCTGAACCACCAGTCCCCGCAAGTCACAAATCACGAGAAGCCGCTATGGAAAGACTTATATAGGTTCACAGGGTCCGATAACGCAAAAACGACCGGTCGGGTCATTACATAAGTAGATTTCAGAGTTTCGAAGCTCACCCGAGAGTGGAGCATATTTGGAGGACTTTCCTAGATACTCATAATCGAATCAGGTTAAGGAAATTATCACTTTATAATAACTAATGATTTTACTTGTAATGACACCATCTGGTGTAGCTACCTCAGCCATACCATAAAAAATATATTAACAGGTTGGGTCTCCACCTCTAGGAATCTGACCTCCACCTTCGACATTCCAACCCCTTTTCCCCTAGCTGGTCATGTAAGTTGAGTTGTAGCTTCAATGGGGCACGTAGCCTGACTGCTCTGATGAAATATGACTCTCCCAAGTCTAGGACAATTTCTACAACTAGCCGAAATCAAGTATCAACCTGCCCTAAGTCGTACAAAAATTTTACAATCATATTTGAGTCCTTTAATGAGTCTGTGAACTTACTCTCTGGCTATATGAACCGAAGTAGGAGTATGATGGGCTAACTTATCGAACCTGGTGGCATATTCTGACACCGTCATGGTGACCTGACGCAACCGTTCAAACCCTATGCGCCACGCATTATGGAGAGTCCGACAAACAAACTCTTTCAATAGAATTTATGAGAACTGAGTCAAGCAGTTGGTGTTGCATTGGCTGGTCGTCCTCTTCATAGGCTTGCCACAAACACCGGCGGCCAATTTATTCTTTTACTATGTTGACTCAACACTGCTAAGCTAACCCATTTATTCATATACTCTTCGTTATTCTTTTGGGGTAACTCTCATCCCTATTGACACACAATGATCACACATGTAGAGCTCTATGCAGATAAATACTGGCATGAACCATATAGTCTAGAAGCTCGTCAACCACTGTACTCCCTCTGGAGCACCCAAAAATCCGCAACCGTGACTTCCACGCTGAGTAGACCTTCGAAAGTCCTAGCTTTATCTCTTGTAAAATCTTAGGCCTTATACATTCCAGGCCAAAAGCGATATAACACATGATACCCCAATCTATTCCTTGAGAGTAGACTCCCCCACTTTGCACGAAGTCCTAGGTCACAACGTCTGATAATCCACTATGTTAAACTTCACAGCTCATATAAATCAACCCCGTTGCTTTCAACTATTCCCATGTTCTGCAATACTTCATAGCTATAAATCCTTCTGGAACCTGACTGGTCCAACATGTACCGACTGAGCTAGAACTTCCGCTTGTAGATCCACTTGAGGCTCTACCATAGGTGCTGATGTTCGAGCTCTGGACTGAGCTTTGCCTTTGCCTCTTCCCAAAATCGTAGTTGTCATTGGGGATCCATTTCTTGTCTGGTTGTGGTCGCATTGCATGTGGTCGAGATTTGCGAGAGGACAAGAATAGACGAGTTCAATAAATAGTAGTAGAATAAATTCACACGATAGTGAAGAATAGAAGTGAAATTGTTCCTAACTTCATAGCCTCTGAGAGATAAGTACAAACGTCTCCGTACCGATCCTTCAGACTCTATTAAGCTTGTTCGTGAATTGTGAGACCTAGGCAACCAGTGCTCTGAAACCAACTTGTCACGGCCCAATTCTCCAACCCTCGGGATCGTGATGTGACCTAACACCATACTTGCTAGGCAAGCCAATATTAGAAATTTAGCTAACCTTTTCTTTGAATATTTACTTAAACACGAATAAACAATTTTAAATAAACGCGAAATCTACTATTTTCCAATAACTGATATCATAAATAATATTTGGGAAAATAAATGAGCCACGGGCTAATAATAACTATAAAACTACCCAGGGTCTGGTGTCACAATTCACGAACTACTATAGAGTACAACAAATAAATGGGCTGAAAGAAATATATCTTTGTTTTGAATGAAATAAAACAGTGTCTATATAAAGTAAAGAGAAGACTCTAGGCGCCAGCAGATCTACCTTGTGTCTCCGAGTGAATGATGACAGCTACTAAGATCTCCTAACTCTGGCTGGTACCTGGATCTGCACAAAAAGTGCAGAGTGTAGTATCACTACACCTGACCCCATGTACTGAGTAAGTGCCGAGTCTAACCTCGATGAAGTAGTGACGAGGATACGGCGGGGCATTTATAACATAACCTGTGAACCATATATAATAAAGCAAGAAAGGAAATTCTAAACTAAACGAAACAATAATCTGCAACAACTAATAAAAGTAACTCAACCACCTTTTCCAGGTCTCAGCTATAACCAATTCTCACTTAAGTTTCGAATTTCCAAATTCCACTTTAAAATAACCATACGTGCATAATATGATAAATAGTAAAGTATAATAGTAAGTTTTCAAATCCTTGTGTTTAAAATAAGTAAAACGTAAATGTTCTCCCTTGTTGCGGCGCGCAACCTGTTCCCACCCATCCTCCCTTATTCCTCCTCCCTATATACATATCACCCCTATTTCTCCTGTTGCGGCGTGCAACCCGATCCCACATGTCCACCTTTTTCATTCCTTATTGCGGCGTGCAACCCGCTCACACCAGACAATCACATCATTTTAATTATAAGATATTGCACAATTCAAGTCAATGTCTTTCACAATAACTTTGTCTTAACAATTATAAGCAGAAAATTGTACTGCTCCTAAGCTTCACCAATCATCGTTTCACAACGAAACCAGCCGGAATATATCAATATCGTAGAATACTGTCAACTAGCTCAACCTTTCACATGTCACAATGAGTCTAAGGTAACAACCAACACTTACAATTTAATTGAAAGAATACTTAACAACAAGTTGATGAAACCAAGTAGACATAGAGGCATAGAAATCATGCAAACAATTAAGCCAGGAATCAAATAAGTTGGTAATAGGGAAGGGATCATGATCAACAGTTAATTTGGTGGTGCATAGATATTCGTCACCTCACCTATACACCACACACATGCAAATTCACATTGCAACTAGGTTGGGGATTCCTATTCTCTCAAATCAAGGTTAAACCAAGCACTTACCTCAATTTAACAAGCAAATCACTACTCTAGCACAGCTTTTCCTTTAGAATTTGCCTTTAACCCGCTCGATAATAACAATTCGTTCAATATCATCAACTATTGCTTAAAGGAATTAACTTTAATGAAAAACTATGGTTTTCCTATGTTTTCTTATCACAATACAAAAATCGATCCCGGGCCCGCTTAGTCTAAACTCGAGGTTCGGACCAAAACTCGTTTACCCATTCTCCCCCAAGCCAGGATATACAATTGGTTTTGGAATCCGACCTCAATTCGAGGTCTAAATTCCCGAATCTTGAAACTTCTAAGTTCTACCCAAAAATCCCAATTTTTACCATGAAAACTCTAGATATTTTGTTGAAATTTTGTTAAAAGTTGTTAAGGATTGAAATGAATTGGTTAGATATCACTTACCAATGATTTGGAGATTTTGGGTTTTTGGAAAATTGCCTATAGAGGTTTAGGGTTTGAGAGAATTGAAAATGGATGAAAATCCCGTCTAAAATCTCACTTAACAGGCTGCAGATGTCGCATTTGTGATCTAGTGTTATTTACCTTGAAAATGGTAATGACAATTATATTTGATTTTGTGGTTCTAAAAATATGCGATTTATATTAATACTAGTTATTTAGGAAATAGATGCTAAGTGTGAGTTAGGAAAATAAGGTAAGAGTAAAGGAAAGTGATGATATGCATACCAAGTTGTTATAAGATAGGGTCTCGAGCTGGCCGAAGCAGGGCCTCGAGGTCAAGCTAAAATGCTTAATAGAGCACGGTCGATGAAGGAATAACAGTGTGGAGGGCCTTGAGGATAACCCTTTATGATCAATCATGAGCAATAAATGAAGAATAATTAATGAACACAATAAATGAAAAGCAATAAATTTGTAGAACAAATGTTGAATGTGTTTAAATTAGAGAGCAAAGAATGTTCTTGGTGTATTGAATATTCATGTGTCCCGAAAAATGACAAGGGTCCCCTTTATATAGGAGGGGGAATCCCAACATATTACATGTGTAATTATTACAAAGAAATGCAGATGGTACAACTATTTAATGGCTTAGTACGGACTTGTACTATTCTTGCACACTTGGTCAGCTCTAACCACGTGCCCTTGGGAATTTTCCGCCTTTCCATGATGGTCATCGATTTATACTGCTACAAGGTCGAGCATAGGGAACCTTTGACATGCTCCCCCAGTGTCAAGCTTCGACTCTACTTCGAGCTTCTCGAGGTCGGGCGCGAAATGCCATATTGGTCTCAAAATCGGAATCTCTGATTTTAACCGTATACAGATAGTCCCCGTGTTTCTTAGAATGAAATGATAAGAAACGGACTTGAATTCTTGCCTCTTCGATATCCCAATTATGACGTCAGCCACGTGATATCATTAATTGATTTGACGGAATGGTGCACATTGGTCGCCGTCAACACGGTTCTCAAAAGGCCCACGAACCGTTATTGGTCGACCTTTCCACTCCTCCATCATGCTTAAATGGTTCCTATAAATACTTCAATTTCTCATCTTATAAACTTTCGCAATACCTTCAAGCCTTCAAATCTTTTCTAACAGTATTTTGCTTTCATCCTTCTTATACATTCACTTCTTCATCTTCTTGCTATGAAAAATTGTTATAGCCATGGCCAAAACTTCTAAAACGGTCCCTCAAAAAGAGGGAACCACTTCTTCGTCACGCCCTTCTAAGGGAAAATCAAAAACACCTCCCTATATTGAGGAGTGCATTCCTGGTCCCTTTGAGACGATCTCCAATTTCAAAATCGAGAAACCCTCTTCAACACCGGGCTGATGTGAGCCCATGTCTCGGTACATTAGTGTAGTGAACGATGTGAAAACGGTAAAGATAGATTGCCGCTGGGGGGGGAAGCGGTGCAAGTAGAAATCCCTCCATCTGAGGAAAGAATAGTTACACATAAATTTGGCTTCCTCAGCGTATATACGTATCCTTTCACTTTAGGCCTTGTAGATTCTTCTTCTACACCGATAGACCCGGTGATCCTCGATTTTTTTCGTCAATATCAAGTGACGCTTAGCCACATTTATCCTTCTTCTTGTAGAATTGTCTATATGATTAGATATTTCTCCAACATGGTCGAGGGAATGACTTTCACCCTCGATTACCTAATCAGATTGTACAACACTCGTCTCTATCAAGGGGGCTTAGTCAAGCTGCAGTGTCGATCTGCCAAATCATTTTTTGCCTGCATCGATGAAGACAAAGACCGGGGATGGATGAGCCGGTGTTTTGGAGTTAGGACCTCGGACGTCATCCCTGCCGAGAAGATTCCATTCCCGGAGGAATAGAACATGAGACGTAAGTGCTGCTACACCGATTTTTTTTATCATATGAATGCCATTTGTTTTATTAATTCCTCCCTTTCTGACATGATTTTCCTCTGATTGCACAGCCACCGTGTGGTTTCCCAGCGCGGTCAAGGACCTCCTAGGATGGGTCAAACTCGTAGATTCTGCTTCCCATATAGCAAGCGTGTTTGGCGCGATTTGGCCAAGACGCGATGACAGGCCAAGAATCATGGTAAGCCCTTACCATTGTTACTTCTGAGTTCTTTATAAGTAGACTTCATGGAGACAAGTCTCATATTTTATGTTTGTGCAGGACTTGGGGAAGCCATTTCAATGAGACTGCCTCCTCCTGGCAAAGAAGAGGCCCAAAAACCCTTAGCATCTCGTTTTCTCTCTATTTGATTTTTTAATTACGTTGGACTTCCTTGTAGAGACCTTGATGGCATCGGCATGTGACTTTATAAAAGAGTCTGCCGGCATGAATCTATTGAATTCGGGGGTAAGTTGTGATACCACATCATGGCCCCCTTTGATAGTGTTTCTCTGAATATTTTCAACAGAACGGATTTAATCACGTCGTCCTTAAAGTTATTTCCATTTACAGCACAAGTGTATGCAGTGATGTGCTCATTGGGGCCCAAGGTCCCGTTATACTTCGGTAGATCAGGCACTCAAAATTTCTTTGGGATGGGCTTTGGAGCCGTACTTGATGGGAATGGCTTTTGAACAAACTTCTTTGAATCTACACCCTTCAGAATCGGGGGTGCGCCTGGGATATGATCGACTCTCGAGTTGTAGGTCTCCACCTTTTTGTCATTATCTTCTATCTTCATTTAGCCGTATTCAATCCTCTTCGTGAGTTCCTTGAGCATCTTCATAATAGCCAGGTCGGCTGTTGACCAATTGTTGCTCGATCTCTCTGGTGCCTGCTCGACTCGAGGAGCCGTTTCAGGTGCTGTTGTGCTTGGAGTTTTTTTATGTCTTTGTAGCCGAGCAATAGCCACTTGTTGTTCCTGTAATATTTCACAAATGACATGAGGGCTAATTTCTCTTTCCTCCCGAGCTGGAGTTTTCTGCGCTTCATGTTGGTTTTCCAGGCTTACACTTCAGTCGGTATGAGAGCTTATATCGACATATTGGGCGTGGCGTAAACCCACATCTGTAACAACCCGGTCGGTCGTTTTGAGAGTTAGCACCCCAATCCCCTAATATCTTCTTCTCCCATGTCTATTTATGCTATTGGAACTTTTCGGAACTTTGAGTGGTGAAATTTGGAGTGATTTTGGACACATAGTCCATGAATGTGAAATTTAGCTTTAGAATCGAGCCGTAGTTAGAACTGTGTGAAGACAGATCCGAAATGGAATTCCGTCAACTCTGTTAGCTACGATGGGTGATTTTTGGGTTAGGACTGTGTTCGAAATGTGCTTTCGAGGTCTGTTGTAGATTTAGGCTTGAATTGGTGAAAGTTAGAATTTTGGCGATTTTGGCCGATAGGTGAAATTTTGATATCCGGCTCGGAATGGAATTCCGAAAGTGACAGTAGGTCCGTAGTGTCATTTATGATCTGTGTGTAAAATTTGAGGTCATTCGGATAAGTTTTGACGTGATTCGGCATCGAATGTGAATTTTTGAAATTTCATAAGTTCTTAGGCTTGAATATGCATAATCGATGATTTTGATGTTATGAGATGTATTTTTAAGGCTTGTCCAAGTTTGAATGAGGTATTAGGGTTGGTTGGTAGGTTTGGTTGAGGTCCCGGCAGCCTCGGGTGTATTTCGGATGCTCAACGGGTTAGATTTGGACTTAGGACATATCAGGTTTTTGTTGGTGCTGGTTTCCTCTTATGCGTTCGTGTATGGTTAGTCGCGAACGCGTAGGCTTATTTAGGCTCCAGATATTTTGTGCTACGTGTTCGCGGATTGAAGGGTGTGTTCGCGTAGGTATGGCCACGCACTAGATCGCGAACGCAGGGTCTGAACGCGTCCCTATAGCTATAAGTTGGGGGCCCAGGGGTTTGGGCGTTTACCCTTCGCGTTCGTAGAACCTCGAGCGCGTTCGCATAGGGCTAGGGAGCCTGAGGTCCGTGTTTGCATGCCCTGGACCGCGTTCGCATAGGGTTATTTCTAGGCGCGTGTTTCATCCTCTTCGCGTTCACGACGCTCCCTCCGCAAACGCATAGAACACTCACCTGGGCAGAATGTTAAAACCCCAATTCGAGGGTTTAAGTCTATTTTCACATTTTTTGAATTTGAGAGCTCGGGAAAGGAGATTTTTGGAGACTTTTACACCTGGGCTACTTGGGTAAGTTATTTCTATCCAAGATAGATCAATTTCCATGATTTCGATCTTAAATATAGCCTTTAACTTCGGAATTTTTGGTAGAAAATTGGGGAAAATGGGATAAACTTCCTAGACCGAGTTCTTGAGTTTTGATTGCGATTTTTACATCTGATTTGAGAAATTCTTATACGGTTAGACTCGTGAGTGAATGAGTGTCCGAAATATATAATTTTTACCCGATTCCGAGACGTGGACCTGGGGGACGTTTTGGGCGAATTTCCTAATTTCGCGTATAAGCTTCGAAATAATTAGCTATTTTGATTCCTTAAAGTGTTATTTACATTATGCAATCGAATTTAATAGATTTGGGGCACCCGGAGTCGGATACTCGTGGCAAGAGCGTGATTTTGGGTTGAGTAGCGTAGTCGAGGTAAGTGGCTTGCCTAACTCTATGTTGGGGATTTCCCCTTAGGTTGTTTTGATATTGTGTTTGTTATATGGGCGCCGTGTACGTGAGGTGACGAGTGCGTACACAGGCTATTGTTGCTAAAACTTCACTCTTTCCTTTCATGACGTAAATAAATTACCCCTATTTCATTGTTTCATGTATTAACGGTGTGGTGTAGCTTAGGAATGAGCATGTCTACCTGTCTTACTTGAGTTTCTCCTATTTGTTACTATTTGTACCATGTTTAGGTATTTTTACTCGTATTTTCTTGTGATTTCCTTCTGAACTGTTCAAATACACTGTATCTTGTATTGATTGCATTGCATATTTAAATTGGGACTCCGGACTAGATTCCGGGAGCTTTCCCCCTGTACGGCATAGCATATTTAAATTGGGACTACGGACGAGATTCCGGGAGCTTTCCCCCTGTACTACATTGCATACTTGTTATTGAGATATATGTTGTGCTGAGCCGAGGGCTCTCTTTAACTATTTCTTTCAGCTTACCGTTTTTACTATTTTGCCTTAGCTTATTATCTTTATCTGTTTATATTTTAACTATTTTTACTATAAACATCCAGTAGAGCCTTAACCTGACCTCGTCACTACCTAACTGGGGTTAGGCTTGGCACTTACTAGGTACCAATTGTGGAGTACTCATGCCATTTCCTGCGCATGTTTTTCCCATGTGCAGATCCAGGTACCAGCACCCCGTATCGTGGCTAGAAGTATCACTAGCATCTGCCAGGAGACCGCGAGGTAATTCTGACGCGTCCGCAGAATCCCACGAGTCCCCTTCTACTCTAGAATAGGCATAGAAGACTTATGTATTTCTTTCCGTATTACATTGTATAGAGCTATACTTAGCAAAGAGCTTGTGACTGTAGTGACATTCCGGGTTTTGGGAAAGTGAAGTTGTATATGCCGAGTGGCTGAGTTACATGTTTTCTCCTTCATTTCTATTTAAATTACTATTATTGCATTTATGTTTCCACACGTTTTAGGGTTACCTAGTCATAGAGACAAGGTGCCATCACGAGACCGTTCGGAGGGAAATTCGGGTCGTGACAAGTTGGTATCAGAGCATCTGGGTTCATAGGAGTCACAAGTCACAAGCCGGTTTATTAGAGTCTCGCGGATCAGTGCGGAGACGTCCGTATCTATCTTCGAGAGGCTATGTAACTGTTAAGAACAACCATATTCCTTGGAATTCCTTATCGTGCTAGTTATTGTCATCAAAAATTTTAAACTCTATTCTATTCTTACTTACAGATGGTGCGCACCCATATCGGACGTACTGATGACCAAGCACCCGAGCCCCCAGCTAGACCCGCCAGAGGCAGGGGCAGGGGTAGAGGACGAGCACGGGGTGCAGCCCGAGACCGGCTAGAGCAGAGACGGAAGAGTCCCCAGCAGCTACAGTTGGAGGGGCGCAGGAGGTTCCTACTATTACTCCAGCCCTCCAGGAGACATTGACTTAGTTCATGAGCGCCTTCAGCACTCTTTCTCAGGCAGGACTACTCCGGATAGCTCTAGCTAAATCCCAGGTCGAGGGAGGGGCACAGACTCCTACAGCCCGTACTCCTGAGCAGAGGGTTCATATTGGGCAGGTTCCAGAGAATATTCCTATGACTCCAGCAGCTCCAGCTCAGCATGAGGCTAGGGTGGCTGCTTCCGAGGCAGAGCAGCTCCGACTTGAGAGGTACAAGAAGTACCACCCACCTGACTTCAGCGGACTAGCTTCAGATGATTATCTAGGCTTTCTTGAGGAGTGTCATCGCATTCTCTGCACTATGGGTATTGTGGAGACGAGCGGAGTTTCTTTTACTACCTTCCAGTCGAGGGGAGTGGTTTATCAGTGGTGGCGTGCCTTTGAGCTGAGTAGTCCGGACGAGGCAGCTTCACTTACTTGGGAATAGTTCTCCGAGATGTTCTTACTTGAGTTTGTCCCTCGGAGCCTCAGGGATGCTTGGCGTGCAAAGTTTGAGCAGTTACGCTAGGGTACCATGACTGTGTCAGAGTATGCAGTCCATTTCAGTGACCTGGCTCGTCATGCACTAGCTTTGGTTGTCACTGTCAGAGAGAGGGTTCGACGCTTTATTGAGGGACTCCACCCCAGTATTCGGACCAGTATGGACAGAGAGCTGGAGACAGATATCACTTACCAGCAGGCCGTGAGTATTGTCCGGAGGATTGAGAGTATGCAAGACCAGAACAGGGAGGAGAGAGAGGCCAAGAGGTCTCGAGAGACTGGTCATTTTTTAGGAGTTCGTGCACCAGCAGCACGCTATAGTAGGGGTTTTGTAAGTCACCCTGTTCATTCAACTCTTCCAGTAGCCAGCGGTATTCCAGCTCCTCCTAGACCTCAGGAGCCTTATTATGCACTGTTAGTATCTTATGTGCCTCCTGCTCGAGGTGCTATCACCAGCCAGTCCAGCATGCCAGTTTAGAGTCAGCAGCAGCCGCCACGTCCTCCGAGGGGTTGTTTTGGGTATGGTGACCCTCGCCATGTGATCATAGATTGCCCCAGAGCTAGGAGGGGTGCACCATCTCAGTATTATCAGGCCCCACGTGCTCCACTGGGTCGTCCAGCTATTCTCCCAGCCCCAGCTGCTACCCTACCTACTCAGACAGCTCGAGGTGGAGGTCCGGGAGGTCGAGGTCGCCCTAGAGGGGGAGGCCAGGCCAGATATTATGCTCTTCCAGCCCGTTCAGAGGCCATTGCTTCAGATTCAGTCATCACTGGTATTGTACCTGTTTGTCATAGGGATGCATCCGTAATATTTGATTCGGGTTCTACGAACTCATATGTATCCTCTTATTTTGCTTCATATTTGGGGATATCTCGAGATTCTTTGAGTTCCCCCGTATATGTTTCTACTCCCGTGAAAGATTCTCTTAATGTGGATCGCGTATATCGGTTGTGTTTGATTGTTATTAGTGGTTTTGAGACCATGGTTGATATGTTACTACTCAGTATGGTAGATTTTGATGTTATATTGGGCATGGACTGGTTGTCGCCCCACTATGCTATTCTTGATTGTCACGCCAAGACCGTGACGATGGCTATGCCAGGATTACCGAGGTTAGAGTAGAGAGGCTCCTTAGAGTATACTCCCCGCAGAGTCATTTCTTTCTTTAAGGCTCAGCAGATGGTTGAAAAGGGGTGTGATGCATATTTGGCTTATGTAAGAGATGTTAGTGCTGAGACCCCTACAGTTGAGTCAGTTCCAATTGTGAGGGACAATCCCGATGTATTTCTAGCTGATCTTCCGGGTATGCCACCCGACCGAGATATTGATTTCGGCATTGACTTGTTGTCTGGCACTCAGCCCATTTCCATCCCTCCCTATCGCATGGCTTCTCCTGAGTTGAAGGAATTGAAGGAGCAGTTGCAGGAGTTGCTTGATAAAGGTTTCATCAAGCCCAGTGTATCACCTTGGGGTGCTCCGGTATTGTTTGTGAAAAAGAAGGATTGTTCGATGCGTATGTGCATTGATTACCGGCAGCTGAATAAGGTTACAGTGAAGAACATGTACTCATTGCCTCGCATTGATGATCTATTTGACCGGTTACAGGGTGCTAGGGTGTTCTCCAAGATTGATCTGCGTTCAGGCTATCATCAGTTGAAGATTCGGGAGACGAATATCCCAAAGACTGCCTTCAAGATCAGATATGGCCACTATGAGTTCCTTGTTATGTCATTCGGGCTGACCAATGCCCCAGCAGCCTTTATGCACCTGATGCAAAGCGTATTTAGGCCTTATCTTGATACTTTCGTCATCGTGTTCATTGATGACATTTTGATATATTCTCGGTCCCTAGGAGGACCATGAGCAGCATTTGAGGACCGTACTTCAGACTTTGAGGGCAAAGAAATTGTATGCCAAATTTCTAAGTGTGGATTTTCTCTTGATTCTGTGGCATTCCTAGGCCATGTGGTGTCTTCCGATGGGATCAAGGTAGATCCGAAGAAGGTGGAGGCGGTGCAGAGTTGGCTTAGACCGTCTTCAGCTACTGAGATCCGCGGTTTCTTCGGTTTGGCTGTGTATTATCGTCGTTTTGTGGAGGTATTTTCATCCATTGCATTGCCTATGACCTGACTGACCTAGAAGGGTGCCCCTTTCATATGGACTGAGGAGTGCGAGGAGAGCTTTCAGAAGCTCAAGACAGCCCTGACTACAGCTCCTGTGTTGGTATTGCCTACTGGTTCAGGGTCTTATACAGTCTATTGTGATGCTTCGAGGATTGGCCTGGGAGCGGTGTTGATGCAGGATGGTAGGGTGATTGCCTACGCGTCCAGATAGTTGAAAGTTCATGAGAAAAACTATTCAGTTCATGATCTCGAGTGGGCAGCGATTGTTCACGCTCTGAAGATATGGCGTCATTATTTATATGGTGTTCCCTGTGAGATATGCACGGATCACCAGAGTTTGCAGCACATATTCAGGCAGAAGGATCTCAATTTGCGCTCGCGTAGGTGGTTGGTGTTACTCAAGGATTATGACATCACTATAGTATACCACCCGGGGAAGGCTAATGTGGTGGCCGACGCCTTGAGTTGCTGGGCGGAGAGTTTGGGGAGTTTTGCATATATTCATGCAGCTGAGAGGCCCCTGGCCTTAGATGTTCAGTCCTTAGCCAGTCAGTTTGTGAGATTGAATCTTTCAGAGCCTTGCCGGGTGTTAGCTTATGTGGTTGCTCGATCTTCTCTTTATGACCGCATCAGAGAGTGGCAGTATGATGATCCCCACCTTCTGGTTCTTCAGGACAGGGTCCGGCGGGGTGATTCCAGGGACGTGACTATAGGTGATGATGGCGTGATGAGGATGCAGGGTCGTATCTGTGTGCCAAATTTGGATGGGCGTCGGGAGTTGATTCTAGAGGAGGCCCATAGTTCGTGGTATTCCATCCACCCGGGTACTGCGAAGATGTACCAGGATCTGAGACAGCACTATTGGTGGCGAAGGATGAAGAAGGATATAATGGAGTTTGTAGCCAAGTGTCTCAACTATCAGCAAGTCAAATGTGAGCATCAGAGACTAGGAGGGTTACTTCAGCAGATTGAGCTTCCAGAGTGGAAGTGGGAGCGGATCACCATGGACTTTGTGGTTGGACTTCCTCGGACTTTGAGGAAGTATGATGCTATTTGGGTGATTGTAGATTGGCTGACCAAATCAGCCCATCTCATTCCAGTGTTGACTACATATTCATCCGAGAGGTTGGCTGAGATTTATATTAGGGAGATTGTTCGCCTCCACGGTATTCCAATATCTATCATTTCAGATAGAGGTAAACAGTTCACTTCACGGTTTCGGAGAGCCGTTCAGCAGGAGTTAGGCACCAGGGTGGAGTTGAGTACAACCTTTCACCCTTAGACGGACGGGCAGTCCGAGCATACGATTCAGATTCTCGAGGATATGCTTTGTGCATGTGTGATGGATTTTATAGGGTCATGGGATCGATACTTGCCACTTGCAGAGTTTGCTTATAATAACAGCTACCAGTCCAGCATTCATATGGCGTCGTATGAGGCTTTGTATGGTAGGCAGTGCAGGTTTCCAGTGGGATGGTTTGAGTCGGGCGAGGCCAAATTATTGGGTACAAATTTAGTTCAGGATGCCCTGGACAAGGTGAAGGTGATTCAGGAGAGACTTCGCACAGCTCAGTCCAGGCAGAAGAGTTATGAGGACCGGAAGGTTCGTGACTTGGCATTTATGGCTGGTGATCGGGTTTTGCTTTGGGTATCGCCTATGAAGGGCGTCATGAGGTTTGGAAAGAAGGGTAAGCTGAGTCCGAGGTTTATTGGCCCTTTTGAGGTATTGCAGCGGGTTGGGGAGGTTGCCTATGAGTTAGCCCTGCCTCCCAACCTAGCAGGAGTTCATCCAGTATTCCATGTCTCTATGCTTCGGAAGTATCACGGTGATCCGACTCATGTTTTGGATTTCAGCTCAATCCAGTTTGACAAGGACCTATCATATGTTGAGGATCATGTAGCTATATTGGAAAGGCAGGTCAGAAAGCTCAGATCGAAGAATATTTTCTCGGTCAAGGTTCAGTGGAGGGGTCATCCGGTCGAGGAGGCGACTTGGGAGACCGAGCAGGATATGCGGAGTCGGTACCCTCATCTCTTCATAGCTTCAGGTATGTCTCTATACTCGTTCGAGGACGAACGATTTTCTTAAGAGGGGGAGAATGCAACGACTCGGTCGGTCATTTTCAGAGTTAGCGCCCCGATCCCCTAATAACTGCTTCTCCCATGTCTATTTATGTTATTGGAACTTGTCGGAACGTTGAGTGGAGAAATTCAGAGTGATTTTGGACACATAGTCCATGAATGTGAAATTTAGCTTTAGAAATCGGGCCTTAGTTTGAAGTGTGTGAAGACGGATCCGGAATGCACTCCGTCGACTCTGTTAGCTCCGTTGGGTGATTTCCGTGTTAGGAGCGTGTTCGGAATGTGCTTTAGAGGTCTGTTATAGATTAAGGCTTGAATTGGCGAAAGTTAGAATTTCGGCGATTTCGGCCGATAGGTGAAATTTTGATATCGGACTCTAAATTAAATTCTGGAAGTGACAGCATGTCCGTAGTGTGATTTATGACCTGTGTGTAAAATTTGAGGTCATTCGGATAAGTTTTGACGTGATTCGGCATCGAATGTGAATTTTGGAAATTTCATAAGTTCTTAGGCTTGAATCTATGCATAATCGATGATTTTGATGTTATGAGATGTATTTTTAAGGCTCGGCCAAGTTTGAATGAGGTATCAGGGTTGGTTGGTAGGTTTGGTTGAGGTCCCTGGAGCCTCGGGTGTATTTCAGATGCTCAACGGGTTAGATTTGGACTTAGGACATATCAGGTTTTTGCTGGTGCTGGTTTCCTCTTATGCGTTCGCGTATGGTTAGTCGCGAACGCGTAGGCTTATTTAGGCTCCAGAGATTTTGTTCTACGCATTCGCGGATTGAAGGGTGCGTTCGCGTAGGTATGTCCATGCACTGGATCGCGAACGCGGGGTCTGAACCTGTCCGCATAGCTATAAGTTGGGGGCCCAGGGGTTTGGGCGTTTACCCTTCGCGTTCGAAGGCACTGGAGCGTGTTCGCATAGGTCTAGGGAGACTGAGGTCCGCGTTCGCAGGCCCTGGACCACATTCGCATAGGGTTATTTCTGGGCGCGTGTTTCTTCCTTTTCGCGTGCGACGCTCCCTCCACGAACGTATAGAACACTCACCTGGGCAGAATGTTAAAACCCCAATTCGAGGGTTTAAGTCTATTTTCACATTTTTTGAACTTGAGAGCTCGGGAAGGGCAATGTTTGGAGACTTTTGCACCTGGGCTACTTGGTTAAGTGATTTCTATCCAACTTAGATCAATTTCCATGATTTCAATCTTAATCTAGCCTTTAATTTCGGAATTTTGGTAGAAAATGGGAAAAATGGGATAAACTTCCTAGACCGAATTCTTGAGTTTTGATTGGAATTTTGACATCCGATTTGAGAAATTCTTATATGGTTACACTCGTGAGGGAATGAGTGTCCGAAATATATAATTTTTACCCGATTCCGAGACGTGGGCCCGGGGGACGTTTTGGGCGAATTTCCTAATTTCGCGTATTAGCTTCGAAATAATTAGCTATTTTGATTCCTTAAAGTGTTATTTACATTATGCAATCAAATTTAATAGATTTGGTCCACTCGTAGTCAGATACTCGTGGCAAGAGCGTGATTTTGGTTTGAGTAGCGCAGTCGAGGTAAGTGGCTTGCCTAACTCTGTGTTGGGGATTTCCCCTTAGGTTGTTTTGATACTGTGTTTGTTATATGGGCGCCGTGTACGTGAGGTGACGAGTGTGTACGCGAGCTATTGATGCTAAAACTCCACTCTTTCCTTTCATGACGTAAATCAATTACCCCTATTTCATTGTTTCCTGTATTAACTGTGTGGTGTAGATTAGGAATGAACATGTCTTCGTGTCTTACTTGAGTTTCTCCTATTTGTTACTATTTGTACCATGTTTAGGTAGTTTTACCCATATTTGATTGTGATTTCCTTTTGAACTGTTCAAATACACTGTATCTGGTATTGATTGCATTGCATATTTAAATTGGGACTACGGACTAGATTCCGGGAGCTTTCCCCCTGTACTTCATAGAATATTTAAATTGGGACTATGGATGAGATTCCGGGAGCTTTTCCCATGTACTACATTGCATATTTGTTATTGAGATATATGTTGTGCTGAGCCGAGGGCTCTCTTTTACTATTCTTTCAGCTTACTGTTTCTACTATTTTTCCTTAGCTTATTATCTCTATCTGTTTAGATTTCAACTGTTTTTACTATAAACATCCAGTAGAGCCTTATCCTGACCTCGTCACTACCTGACTGGGGTTAGTCTTAGCACTTACTAGGTACCAATTATGGAGTACTCATGCCCTTTCCTGCGCATGTTTGTCCCATGTGCATATGCAGATACCAGCACCCCGTATCGTGGCAAGGAGTATCACTAGCAGCTGCCAGGAGACCGCGAGGTAATTCTACCGCGTCCGCAGAATCCCACGAGTCCCTTTCTACTCTAGAATAGGCATAGAAGACTTATGTATTTCTTTCTGTATTACATTGTATAGAGCTATAATTAGCAAAGAGCTTGTGACTGTAGTGACATTCCGGGTTTTGGGAAAGTAAAGTTGTATATGCCGAGTGGCTGAGTTACATGTTTTCTCCTTCATTTCTGTTTAAATTACTTTATTGCATTGATTTTTCCGCACGTTTTAGGCTTACCTAGTCGTAGAGACTAGGTGTCATCACGAGACCGTTCGGAGGGAAATTCGGGTCGTGACAACATCCACGGGGATTGGTGCTGTTGTCACCCCCAGGGTTTTGCAGTGGTACACCGACGCCTGAGACAATTACATCGTTCTTTCCAGGATCCTCAGGACCGTCGTTTTCATGTGCATTCAGTGAGTTAGAAATTTTTTACCTGAAATCAAAGATTCTTGGACAAGAAAAAGTTTAAAGAATAACTTGTGTTTTTCAGTAAAATAACACTAAAACAATCACTATTATTTTTTGCCCCACGATGGGCGCCAAATGTTTACCTTGAAAATGGTAATGACAATTATATTTGATTTTTTGGTTCTAAAAATATGTGATTTATTTTAATACTAGTTGTTTAGGCAATAGATGCTAAGTGTGAGTTAGGAAAATAAGGTAAGAGTAAAGGAAAGTGATGATATGCAAACCAAGCTCTTACAAGATAGGGTCTCGAGCTGGCCGAAGCAGGGCCTCGAGGTCGAGCTAAAATGGTTAATAGAGCACAGTCAATGAAGGAATAACAGTGTGGTGGGCCTTGAGTATAACCCTTTATAATTAATAATGAGCAATAAATGAAGAACAATTAATGAACACAATAAATGAAAAGCAATAAATCTGTAGAACAAATGTTGAATGTGTTTAAATTAGATAGTAGAGAATGTTCTTGTTGTATTGAATATTCATGTGTCCCGAAAAATGACAAGGTACCCCTTTATATAGGAGGGGGAATCCCAACATAGTACATGTGCAATTATTACAAAGAAATGCAGATGGTACAGCTATTTAATGGCTTGGTACGGACGTGTACTATTCTTGCAAACTTGGTCAGCTCTAACCACGTGCCCTTGGAAATTTTCCGCCTTTCCATGATGGTCATCGATTTATACTGCCCCGAGGTCGAGCATAGGGAACCTTTGATATGCTCCCCCGGTGTCAAGCTTCGACTCTGCTTCGATCTTCTTGAGGTCTGGCGCGAAATGTCATAGTGGTCTCAAAATCGGAGTCTCCGATTTTAGCCTTATACGAGGGTTCGCAATTGTGAACCCTCGCAAAAACGAAGAAAACCTTCGCAATTGCGAACAAAGAAGGGCTGGAAAAAGTCACATTTGCGACAAAAAGTTCGCAATTGGGAACTGAGCATCGCAATTGCGACCACACCAAAACCAATAATTTTCCCAACACGAAAATGAGCATAACTTCCTCATACGATGTCCAAATTCGATGATTCTTTTTCCTTTGGCTCCGTAATTACGATAAGGATCTAATGGTTCAATAAAAATTGAATTTGGAGCTTATTTACTTTATGTGATATCATTTATGATTGAAGAAACGACGATGAAGCATCAAAAACAAGCGCAACATAGCCTAAACCTATCTGAAACTCACCCAAGCCCACGGGGCTCCAATCCAAACATGCACGCAAGTCTACAAAATATCATACGGACTTGATCGTGTGATTAAATCATCAAAATAACATCAAAAACTACGAATTTAACCTCAAAACTCATGATTTTCTCAAGAACACTCAAATTTTCTAACTTTTCAACTGGACGTCTAAATCACGTCAAATCAATCCCGATTCTCACCAAATTTCACAGATAGGACTTAAATATCATAACAAATATGTACCGGGCTCCGAAACCAAAATATGGGTCCGATATCAATGAGTTCAAACATTAATTAATTTCTTTATTTCCTTTATAAACCAACACAACAATTTTCTTCAAAAAATATTTTCGGCTAGGGACCTCGGAATTCAATTTCAGGCATACGCCCAAGTCCCATATTTTACTGCGGACCTCCCGGGATCATCGCAGCACAGATCCGGTTCCGTTTACTCAAAATATTGACCAAAGTCAACTAAAACCAAATTTTAACTCTAAAATTTTCTATTTCCCATATTTTCACATAAAAGCTTTCCGGTTTTACGCCCGGACTGCGCACGTAAATCGAGATAATTAAAATTAGTCTTTTTAAGACTAATAAGTCCGGAATAGAGTTTTATTTCATAAAATGACCCTTTGGGTCATCACAGACCCCCCCCCCCCCCCCCCCCCCCCCC
>ML290613.1:469-15583 GCA_005239495.1 Nicotiana undulata | reverse complement strand
TTGTTCGTTGTAAATGTCTTATCATTTCATTTTGAGTTTTTCTAAGATATTATTATTATTTCTCTGATGTGAAACAATCGAAGGGATTTGGAAGGCTCAGTAAAGTTTTGAGAGTTACTAGTGTGGAAAGTTTTACGTTATTTCATGTTTGTCATGTCTTTATTCTCCGCATTCTGAAAGTTTCGTTATTTTATTATGCAATACTTACAGGATTTTGTCGGGAATTTGTTGAAAGTGACGAATTTTTGTTTCGTTCAGTAATAAATGATTTTAAATTGCTATTGCAAGTTATACATTGGCTGGCCTAGCGGGTTCAACGTTAGGCGCAGTCACGGCCCAAAGGGTGGGAATTTGGGTCATGACAAATATAATAAAATATTTCAAGATATTGTACTATATCACTATTATTAAAAGAAAATTAAATAATGTACCAATTAAATTCAGCTAATACAATAAAAAAATGGTTCAACTAGCATATGATGCCAATATAGTATATAGCTATACTAATATGGTATATAGTTGTACGAGGTCATTCCAACAACTGCATATAACTATAAAACTATTACATAATACACAAAATCCATGTCCATAGGTACAAAATAATCCAACACAATAAAACATGATCATATAAATCACTTCAGAATAGAATTCACTTAAAAAGGCATAAACAACCAAAAAATATTTCAACTACCATATGATACCAATGCGACATATAATTATATCAATAGGATATACAGTTCTACTAATTAATTCCAGGAACCTATATATGACTATACTACTATTACATAATACACATGCAGAAAGAAAAAGATAAAAGAATAGTGTATCACATATTAATATAATAATGTATTTCAAGATATTGTACTATAATACTATTATATAAAACAAACACATAAAGATAAAATTAAAACAATTACATAACACACGCATAAAGGAAAATTAAAAAAAATTATAATACTGTATTATTCTACTATTACTAAAGAAAAGTCAAATAGTGTACCAACTAAATGTAGTTAATATAACCAAAAAATATTCCAACTAATATATGTACCAGTATAGTGTGTAGCTATACCAACATGGTATACAATTGTACACAAAAAGATTAAAAAAGATTTTTTTCAATTATTAAAGAAATAATATCAGTTGTCAATAAAAATTTCAACAAATTCTAAAAGGACCTAATTGTAAGAGCATATCGTACATTATACAGTATACTATAATAGTATATCATTGAAATAAAATGTATACTAAAATGGTATACAATATACTATTTTGGTATGCAGTACAAATTCTTCTTCGCCAGTTCAACGCCATAAATTATACACTATTGAATTAAATACTATATACCAAAATAGTATATAATATGTTATTTTAGTATATATAGAAATGGTTCATTCTTTCAAAATATAGTAGTATATTGTTGTAATTAATTAAATATATTTGAATTAATTATTGTATACCAATACGGTATACAATATAATATTTTGGTATACAATACAAATATATCTTCTATGCTAGTTCAACTCAATTCAACGTAACATTAATAATCTACTCTCAAATCTTCACCAACTTGACTCTTTAAACAAAAATTTAGTATCTAATTATTATAACATCTTTAACAAATTTTAATTGTGAAATTACAAACATATTTAAAAGAAATTAATAAAAACATATTTCTTATTAATTAGGTTTTAATAAAAAAAGCTAGTTATTTTAGTTTTTCTTAATTAATGTTGTTGTAATCTTATTATTTATTTCTATATTTTTTAGAAGTCTAAAAATAACAAGATACTATATTTATTTTGTATTTTTTATTTCGAAAAGAAAAACAAAAGGACAAAACAAGGGAGAAGATAAACTAAATCAAAGGACAAACAAATAAAGAAAAGAAGAGTTAGAGGGAAAATATCTTGGCATACGGTGAAATAAAACCCAGTATTAGTTAATTTACTTTTCTAAATATGTTATTTAATGTGTGATCATATAATATTATATATTATTTAATAAATATTATATTATATTATTTTTAATTAATGTTATTATAGTAAGATGATTAAACATATTAGGAAAATGTAATGCACTTAAAAGATACAACAAAGGTGCATATGTATCTAAGAACATGAACTTTCATGCTAAACAATAACAAAAATAAGAATGGATAGAGCCGTAAAATAAATGTGCCGCGTAGGTACAAAATACAAAAAATATGAACATGAGTAGATGGGCAAATATTTTGTGTTTTATGCGTTATATAGCATAATTTGCTCTTTCTTCTAATCAAAAATCCATAAGAGATTTTTATATGCCTAATCCTTTGTTTAATATTATTTTCATTAATAATATTATAGTTCATTTATTCCATAAATGACAATTTCTTTTACAATTCTAGCACATTTTAAAAAGGAAAATCTACGCGAAATACCTATTGAAAACACCAGTTAACTCCATATACATTTAAAATATTTGTTTTATATTCTATACCTACTTTATAAAACTTTATTTACTTTTTACATCTTTTATATCATTATATGACATTAAACAAATCTCACCTTTTAAGGGATTAGATTATCTCTCACTCCAAATGGATTAATCCCATAAAACGCTCTATCATCCCAAAGAATTAGAATTATGTATTTTCACCGAAATATATGAACCACAATGATTACTTGTTCCAAATAAACAATCCTCTCTATTCAGTCCTTTGACCTATGAGTGCATAAGGAGGAAGAATATGAAAATGGGCATTTGTTTTGTACAAGACAATACTTCTTTACCATTTATTTATTAGATGAAGTGTTTCATCTTCGTTGTTTTTCTTTTACATCTATGTAATCAAAAGAAAAGTTAAAATAAGGCAAAAATATTTTAACTTAGGATACAATATTTAAACTACAAAAATATTAGAATATACTATTCAAACTAATATACTACAATATCCTCATTAAAATTACAATATGCAAATCAGACGCGCTATAGTATTCAAACCCACACACCATAATATTCTAATAAAGAATACAATATTCAAAACCAAACATAAATCACAATATTCTAATTTGGCATATAGTATTCAAATCAAGTATACCATAATATTCAAATTTGGAATACAATATTCAAAGCAAACATACCACAATATTCTAATTTAAAATACAATATTCAAAGCAAACATACCACAATATTCTAATTTGAAATACAATATTCAAACCAAACATACCACAATATTCTATTTTGAAATACAATATTCAAATCAAACATACTTTTATTTATATTTATTGTGTATATATTATTTTACTTGGAATATTGTTATTCTTTATTTAATAGTATACAATGATTAGTTAACCTCTTTTTTTTCATTGTATAGAGAAGATAAACTTCTATAAATACAAAGGTTCCCATAGTAAAAAAAAAAAAAGAATTGTTTAATGGATAATCCTTCGTTCTTCTCTAATTTTGGTTCAAGTTTGAAACAGATGGAATAAAATTTTGAGTGAATTTGCTTTGTATATATAGCTTCCTATTATTTAGGGGATATATTTATTAGGTAGTTATCGTCCTTTAACTAGATAGGTATGTGGGGTAATTAATTGATGGGTATTATATGTAATTTTATAATGATGTATAATATGTTAAGGGTTCTTTAAAGGGGGTATAAGGTGTAACTTCCCCTTTTAAAAATAAGCTAATCTGGTTAAGGAGTTAGTTTTGTTCTAATAATATTGGTACCATTTCTCTCTCAGCATTATAGTAAAACTTTCTCTTTTGTAATGGCAACCCCCCTCCCTTCCTTTATTGTTGCTACCTTCTATCTCCATTCCTACATATAACAAATAAATTTAAATATTTTTACTTATATAAAACCAATATACCTTATATACTTTTAACTAAAATATGCATACATTTTTGGTTTATATTTTTGTATATTAATAATGTGATTAGCTGGAATTTTTTTATGGGATACTCATGGCATGTATAAGATATAAAATATTTTATACTAGAAACACACCATAAATATGAAAATCTTCAAGAAAAAACCTATGCATATACTAGTATGTTTGTATAATATTTACAGTATAAAAATTAATTACTCCAAATATACACTATATATATTTAATATATTTGTAAAATATTTACAATGTCAATTAGTATACTTTTTATATATTATTTAGATTTAAATATACAAACATGAAAGAATCAAAAATAAAATAATATAAATTAGTCAAAAATACATGTTAAATAATATATGTATTATCCAAAAAGCAAAAAGGAACAAAATCGGTAGTGTTGAAGGATTAAGGAAGTTGGTAGTTAAATTAGGAACAAATCCTTATGTTACAAAGGTGCGAGATGTTAGGCATATTGTTAGGGTTATGGTTTTGGTTAGAATATGCTATAGAAGAAATATTTTTGTTGCTATTATTGAAATATTAAGTTTGCTCTACCAAGATGTATTATGTTCCTTTTAATATTACTTAGTTATGTAAAGAGCCCAATCCATAAACCTCTTTCCAAACTTTTTTGGCCCAAAGAATGCAACATCATTACCTAGCGAGGTTAATAAATTTCTTGCTTCCACCACCCGCAAAGTCATTGATACCACGTCGTTTTCAATAAAATAATCCTCAAAAAGAGCAGAAAGTGAAAGCAAAAGCCAAAACTGACGTAGCCACGTAATCGATCTTATCCATTTCGTAACTCTTTTTCCTTCTTTACATACTCCAATTCAACACCCACCTAACTCAACAAAGCATTTCCTATTCTGTTTCTCCTTTCCAAATCATAGCATTCAACAATGGCAACTCCATTTTCTGCTCCATTCCTCTCGTCTACTTCACCTGCTTTATCTTCTAATCGGGTCAATCCCGACTTGACCCACCAAAAACCAACACCCGGGTCGTCATCCTCCGCCAGTTGGTGGACCCCACTCTTCGGTTGGTCCTCCGAACCTGATTACATCGGTAATACCGGTTCTAATATTAGCAGCAGCGCGATCAAAACCGGGCCGTCCAAGGAGGTTTTGGCCCAAAAAGCAGATCCGGAAACGGGACGGTGCAGATCCAAGTTCCGGCCAGGTTGTTTTACGGAGGATAAAGCGAAAGAACTGAGGAAAATGACGACGCAGAGCTCTAATTTCCATGACGTTATGTACCATTCTGCTATTGCTTCTCGTCTTGCGTCCGATGTTTCCGGTCGGTGACAAGTTCGCCGGAGATGGAGATTCACCGGCGCGTTAGGTGATCGGATTAGCTGATCGTTGATCCACTTCCAGATCCAATCTGTCGACTTGAAAATTGTCTCTTTTTTTATTTTCTCTTTTTTTTATGAAATAAAGATTTGACGATAATTTCAAGGACTTTGTGTGTATTGTTTGTTTTTGTGCTACTGCTGCCAAATATGTATGATTTTAACTCATCTTATTATGGTCATGAAACGTAGATTATGTGTAGATCTGTGCAGGCGTTCACTTAAATTCCTTATAGATCTGTGTAGATTATGATGTTTGAGCAATCAAACGACTTTTATATTCGAAAGGAATATGTAAAATAAATGTTTAATTGGTAAAATTAGTGTTGGTAATAAAACTTTATATTGCATAAAATTCGTAAAATTGTCATTTAAAATACTCAAAAGTAATTGCATATAATCTCCAATATAAGTTTTTGCTCAATTTTTTTTTTTTTTTTTTTTTTTTTTTTTTTTTTTTTTTTTACAATTAAGCGCACTTATCCCAAACCTTGAACAAGGAGAAATTTATCTTATTTCACTTAGAGCCGTTTGGACATAAAAAGAAATTTAACATTTTATCCTAAAAAAATTATACTTTTTTTCGAAATCAGGGTTTGGCCAAACAATTTTTAATTTTCACTTGAAAATAAATTTTAAAATTTTTCAAAAAATTTTCAAAATTTCAAAATTATTTTTAATTTTTTTTATTCAAATCACTTTTAAAACTTTTAAAACAATCCAAAATAATATTTATGTCCAAACAAAATTCTAATTTTTAAATATCATTTTCACTTGACAATTTTTTTTTTTCTTTTTTTTTTTTGTAGTATGTCCTAACGCCCACTTTGTTCAAGGGTAAAATTTGCCCTTTTTCTTTATTCTAGAGCAACTGTTAGTGAGAAGGGAAAACTCAAACTTCTGCTTTTCGATCTAAAAGATGTTATTTTTCTAGAGAGAACTTAGCCAATCTTAAATCAGTGTAAATATAAGAGCGAGACTTAAAACATATATTTAAATAAATCAGAGGCTGAAAATTCGTTTAAAAGATATAAATTCATTCTTTTTATTAAATATGAAATGTAGGAGTGGTTGGCTTATAGGACAAACTGTATTTTTGTTTGCACTTGTGCACTTGAACTTTAAATTTGGTTGTCATAAGACTTTTTTTTTTGACATAGACTTGTCAACTACTATTAGGTATTTGGTTACCAACTTGACATGGGCTTTAGTATGATGACAATTGACATGTAGCACCTGGGATTGAATGCGAAATTAAAAAATAGACAGATTTTATAAGTGTTAATGAAAAATAGTTACAATTTCAAAAATAATTAAAATTTAATCACTTTTTATGTAAAGATAAAATTTGCACGAAAATACTATTCAAAATCCGAAAAATATTCCAGCATAATATACTGGACTTCCAGCATAATATATTGGTCCAACATAATATGTTGGAAGTTTATACACTTGTGCTCCAATCTTTAGTATATTATGCTAAAACTTTTCGTGTGTTGGAGTTCCAACGTAATATACTTGAAGTTCATACACAATTGTACCAATCTCCAGCATATTATGCTGGAACTTTTCATGTTGCAGCAAAATCGTGACTATTTTTCAATGACTTTGCAAAAGCTAGCTATTTTTCAATTACCGGTCTGAAAATTGACTAGCCCGTACTATTTTTCCAGAATTAAATGTTAAATTTGTTAGATAGTTATGTGTAAATTGTCCTAGTCCCATATGTAGTAGGAGTGATGTATGTCCTCGTCCCATATGTAGTAGAATTAGAATATGTCCTAATCACATATATGATATAAATAAAATATGTATTTTATAAAGAGCTCATTTTATCATTATTCATAAATAATCTTTTCTCTAGTGTATTCTCACAAAACTGTTACATCTTGTTAGTATTATTTGGGCTTTGTTAAACCTAAAAAATGAGTAGGTGTTTGGACCACTTTTCTGGACTTTCTTGCATAACTCGGGAAAACCCCCAAGCAAATTTTAGTAGGATTGTTACCCAAATAGTCGGCCAGATTTAATATTTTTTTTAATAATTATTATATATAAATTATATATTGATCATATACAATGATACAGATACTATACATAAATTATATATATATATATTATATATTCTTCGTTTATTTTTAGTTTAAGAGATTAGGTGTGCAAGTATTTTGGCTAATTTTTCAATTTTTAGCTAAGCATTGGACATCAATTTAACGTCAATTCATAAAATAGTCACACTTAAAATTTCATCTCAAATTACCTGTCGTGATTTCTATAAATAGTTATCTCAAGTTATGTGCTATTTTTGGAGTTCAAGATAAAATAATATTTTTTTCCATTTTGTCTTAATAGTAATTATTCTTGAAGATGAATATAACACATAAATAAAGTAAATATTCAACCAACATATATTATATCTAAGAGAGTGTCTCAAAGTTAAAGTAGTAATTTACTTGTCCTCTAAAGTTTATCTATATTTCTTTAGATAGAGCGACGGAAGAGATCTACTTTCCCTATAATTATGCAACCTATATGTAGCAATTTAACCATAAGATTTTTTCTTTTCTGTTTTGTTCAGTACTAAGAAAATACTATTTAACTGCCCAAAGTGCTTAATCAATTAAAGTAGTCGAATTTCAAACTACTTGGATAGTGCTTCTAATTTTGAGGTGTCTTAATGAGATTCTCATTGTATTAATGGTTAATTAAGTTATCGTCTTGGGAATACTCCAACTTCATGAATTACCTCTTGGGATTTATGCATCGAGTTTAAGATGAGTAGACAGCCTACGTGATTTTGCCTCGATCTTTACGTGCCCCAACTGAGTAGCTGTAACTATGAAATTACTGAAATTCGAACTTATATATCATTCCACCGCGTATTTGTTACGTGGTGTTCATAAAAATCCGAAAAATCGAACCAAATTAAAAATCGATCAAAAAAATTGATATATTTAGGTTTGGTTTGAATTTGAATTTTAAAAACTGATCAAATTTGATTTGGTTTTGGTTCCAATAAAAAAATAACCGAATCAAATCGACTATAAAAGTAGCTATTTAAATTTATTATTACACCTCTATATATGTATATTTTTTATATGAAGTTTCTAAAATTTTATGTTATACATTAGTCATTTATATTTTTAGTATAGTTCTTTGCTATTTAGTAATCTAATTCTTTGCCTTTACATTCTAGTTTGATTGGTAATTTTCTTCCGCTAAGTATAATTTTTTTTATTTCATACTAAAAATAAATCAATTTTTAATTGAGTACTTAAATTATTCAACACTAGTTTATTCAATTATCATCAATATATCTTGGTAAATGATAAATTTCTCAAATAACAATTGATTTGATAGTGTTATGTTGAAAATGTAGTCGTCGGAATATGCGTTTGGTAGTGTATGTCCCATATTTAACCGAAAATTTTGAAAAACCGACAAAAGCCGAATCGATAAGAAACCGACTTAATTGGTTTGGATTGGTTCCAATATTTGAAAAACCGACTTACTTGGTTTGATTTCTTTTTTGGGGAAAACCGACCCAAACCGAACCATGAGCACCGCTAGCTACAGCACAACTACCATGTAGATATTGTTGGGATATATACTATTAACCATGTGTTTGGTTTGGATATAGTATTTATTATGGAATAATTATTTATTCAATTTTAATAAAGTTTTAAATAGATCATATATTCATCTGTGTCCTTTACTTATATAGTAGATGATTTAGTGTATATAGTTTAGCTTATACACGGAAGATTAAATCATCGGTTCTTATAAGTATAAAGTTTGAGTTCACAATCTAATGATGGAATTGGACAAACCATCATGGATGATTTTAGCACAAGATTAAATATAATTTATCTTGATTATGGGAATGGTTTAATTTCAACTTCTTGTGCCAGTACATTTTGTATGTATTGAACGGACCAAGTAGAGATAAGTATTTTATACTGACTTAATAAAATAAACTATTCAGCCATTAAATGTACTTATACTCTTAATCTTGATATAATTATTATTAGATGTGTATATTATTATTGTTTTGATTTATTAAAAGGCGAGATTCTTTCGTGGGTATATGCCTGGTAAATTGGATAATAATAATGTACATTGGCGAAGTAATAGTTAGTTGATGGAATTCATGTCTCGGTTTAGAGATTGATGATACACCTTTATGAAAGCTTATAAGTTTTCATGTGTAAACCCGATCGGTGAATTTTGTATCCGACACATGAAATAAATTAAGCGAAAATCTACAGGAAATAATCAAAAAATTAAATTGTCAGTAATTTAATTTAATTGATTAGTATCTTAATCTTAACATGGGGAGTTAAATAAGATTTAATGGACGAATTTCGAAATTGAATAAGGAGTGCAATTACAAATTTTTAGTGGAATAAATTCGTAATTAATTATGGTAGATATTAGTTTCGAAAATTAGAAATTAATTCCATAATTGGAGCCTTGCTAATTATATTTTGTGGTCCCAACTGTGCCTAAATAATAGGAAATAAAGGAATCCTTTTTCTGATGGAAAAAAAAATTCAACAGGTTTCGGAAAAGGGTTTTAACCCTTAAAACTTGTGCTATAAATACATAAGGTTTTCCACCTAGAAAAAGGGGGCCGGAAATTTCAGTCATGGTGGCCGAAATTTTCAGCAAATTTTTCCTAGGAATTTCGCCCACACGAAATTGATATTTTCGGATATTATTTGGGTAACACAGTAGAAGACCGTGGAACGCTTAGAGATCGTGATCGTACGGGTGGTGGAGAATTCATTGAGCTGTTGTGGAATTGAAGGCTCACGCGGTAGAGGAGTTTTGTTCACGCTTCAAGAGGCAGCCCGTGAAATCCCGGTTATGTTAGTTGTCTAGATTACATGTGATTTTGATACTGGGATTGCTTTCGCTGCCTATAATAATCCATCAATTGGTATCAGAGCCACTCACATCTAATTAGATAACTAAGTTTTTCATGAAACGAGAATAACGTGTTTATGTGCATTTTTGAATTACATGTATATGTGGTTTTCTGAAAAACTACACTGTTGTTCTGTGAATTAACTGTGCAAAATTTTTGGATTACTCTTGTAATCATGAGATATCTGTTTTTTTATTGATATTTGATTGAGATTATCTGATTTTTTGGGGCAAAACCCTAGAAAAAAGAAAAACCTGATTTTGACCGAATAGCCGATATTTTTGGAGGTCAGCAAACTTGACGGACCCCGATTGAGCTGAAATTTGGTGAGTCCATCGTAAACGCCGTGGTGAGAAAAACTCACTTCTCATGCAGTGAATCATGGTGGTTTTCGGCGTTTTGAGGTTGTTTGGACTATGTTTTGGACGTTTTTCTATTTTCTAAAAATTATTTCTTAATAATTTTAATTCGTTTTTAATTCAATAGTGGTGGGGTGACTCCCCTTGGTCCACATGATTAAATACTGGTCATATAATAGGTTTACACATTGGCTATTAGCAAATAGACGTGTTGTTGTATTAAATTCAATAATTGAGGTGTATGATTTTATTGACTAGGTCTTACAAGGTATAATTGATATTGTGTAATGATATTATTATTTTGAAAGAAAGTGAAATCCTCTATTTGATATCCTGGATGACTAATGATTGGAGCGTTTGGCATATTTGTGCATAAATTTTTCCCCTCAAATTTTGGTTTATGTTTTCATGCCCTACGTGATTACTAGTTTTGGATTTTCAATGAAGATTTTTGTTCTTTGGTTAGAGGTTGTAATTAAGTGAAATATGAAGATATTTCGTATGAGTTTTATATTATTGATATGGCTCTTAAGCTATGGTCCATATTCTGCCATAAAATAATTTTATGAGCTACATGTATTTTCGCTTGTAAATTGAGAATTTTGAGAGTAATAAATAGTTACCACTAAAGTGGTTTGTTTATTTGAACTCATGGGAAATTCTTAATAATTGTACATGTGAAATTGTGTCTATTCATGGATTGAGCATTATGATTAATAAGTAGGATCCACTAGATGGTCTATTTATTTGAGTCATTAAAATCTACTTAATGTACCATGTGAAAATTATCCTTGATAAATCTACATTAGTGGTGGAGTTTTCTTTTAACTAGAAAAGAGTTTTATCTTTGGGTACTAGTGAGACCAACTCTAAATATAAGAAGAGATATTAGGTTTTTCGCCGAATGGGAGAAAATATAATATCTTAGGTTCTTGTGTATTTAATAAAAGGATAATTTATTTAAAAGGAGATATTATGTATCCTAGAAGTAGAAAGAACATAATATATGCCTTGAGCTCATAGTATAATTATAAGGACAATGGAAATCAATATCATATTTATTTTAATTCATGAAACTGTTTAAAACCGTTATTCTCCAAGTTGGATACATGCTGCTGGTCATGAATTTGACGAACTCCGATTGACCTGAAACTTGGTAGGTTCATCGAAAACGATCAAGTGAGAAAAAATCACTTCTATGCAGTGAATCATGTTGTTTTTCGACATTTTGAGGTCGTTTAGATGGGTTTTCAAGCAGTTTATTAAATTAAATTTGTTATAAATATAAAATAAATAAATTATTCTTTATATATCGGCTATATTTGTGTTAAATCTGAAACATGATGATTTAACTTGATATGATATATAGCAAGAATACAAATCACATGAATTTAATCCTAAATACGCCAAAAATAATTTATTTGAATTTGGTCTAGTTTTTGGCGATCGTGAATTTCACGATCTCCGAATGATCTGAAATTCGGTAGGATCATTGGAAACGATTAGTTAAGAAGAACTCACTGATATGCAGTGAATCACATCATATTTTGATGATTCAGGATCGTTTAAATGAGTTTTTTTGGAGGTTTGGCAAATTAAAATGTAATTTACATACGCAAGTCATTCTTTCTATCATTTTATTTATGTTTAATCTGAAACATGATAACACATGTTGATTTGACATGAATTTTTATGTGATAAGAATGTAGGTCATATTTTAAATTCTTAAAAATTGCTTAAAATGGTAATTTTCCAAATTTGGTTGGAATTTTTGGAGATTGTGATTTTAACGATCTCCGATTGATCTGAAATTTGGTAGGTTTATCAGAAAATACCCAGTGAACAATACTCATTTCTATGCAGTGAAAAACATTAATTTTAGCATTTTAAGACTATTTAAATGGGGTTTTGAGCATTTTTTTAATTATGGAACTTAATCCTCAGAGAAAAATTCGTGGTTGTGATAAAGTGGTGATAGAAATTAACCCCTATGGTCACCTTTTTTTATTTATAGTGAGATATTAAATTTACGCGTTGACATTAGGTCTTCCTCCATATCGGATAGATTTATTATGAACTCACTAGGTATAGTTACTGATTATTGATAACTTCTATTAACTCTCTATATGAGTTTAATGATTGAATCAATTTTGTAACTAAAATACAATCATGATTATGTGGTGATAGAAATATATTTCTATGGTCTTCCACAATTAATTTCAAGTGAGTAATAAATTTATGCGTTGACTTTAGGTCTTCCTCCATATCAGATAAATTTATTGTAAGCTCACTAGGTGAAATACTAGTAATTGATATCATGTACTTATGTAACGACCCGGTCTGTCGTTACGTAGAATCTGTATTATAATTACTGCATTTAACTTGTTATAGATTGATTATACCGTTATTGATGTGTTAGAGTTGATAGGCTTGAAATCAAAATTGTTGTAGTGAGAGTTTAGCCACTTAGTCTTTAAAAATAGCCTTGAAGTTAGAAAAATCAACTGAGAGTTGACTTATCAGTAAACGACCTCGAAATGAGAATTTTATGGCTCGGATAGCTTCGTTAGGTGATTTGGGACTTAGGAGTGTGTTTAGAATAATTTTGTGATGTCCGGTGTAGAATTAGGCTTGAATTGGCGAAAGTTAGTTTTTGGCGATTTCCGGTCGTCAGTGGAAAATAGTCCATCGGAATGGAATTCCGGAAGTTGGAACAGGTTCGTAATGTCACTTTGGATATGTCTGCAAAATTTCAGGTCAATTGGAGTTGTTTTGGATAGTTTCGGCATCATTAGTGGACTTTGAAAATTTCAAAGTTCTTAGGCTTGAATCCGATGTGATTTTGGTATTTTGATGTTAATTGTAGTGTTTTGAGAGTGAAACTAAGTTTGAATGATCATATGTGATGTGTTGGTATATTTGGTTGGGGTCCCGAGGGGCTCGGGATCGATTTCGGATGATTAACAGACCAATTTGTATTGGAAACTTAGGTTGAAATTGCTGGTGTTTTACAACAGAACTTTGTTTAGTGCGATCGCATATGGACTGGTGCGATCGCGAAGAGTAAAATGTTGGTCTTTAAGCTTAGTATAGCTTAATTTTAAGCTTAGTGTAGCTTAATTCTAAGCTTGGTGTAGCTTAAAGAGAGTGAATGAAAAATGGTGGGAAAAGAAATGGAGGGAAGTGAAATTTTGAATAAGTGCACTTTGTCCCTCATCGGAAGAAGGAAAGAAAATCTATGTGTATATATAGAGAAGCACTTCTTCTAGCTCTTAGATAGTTGAGAAGAAGGCAAGCATCGCGCCATCGTCGTCGCTCGCTCGCTCGGCTTCGGCTTCGGTTTCAGATTTGGTCAAAGATTGATTGATTAATTTTTTTGGACAAAATTCTTTTCAAATTAGTTAAATTAATTAATGGAAAAAATTCAAATCCGGAATGACCCGCGACCGCGAATTTCCCGCAATATTTATACCTGTTCAAAACAAATATGACTGTTTTGAAAGGATTCACACCCGTTCCAACATCTATGGTTGTTCTGAAAGGATTCACACCCGTTCCAATAGCTATGGCTGTTCTGAAAGGTTGCAAAAACTTTTCAGAAACAGTACGAATTTGGCTATAAATATTATGATGACCCAAAAGGTCATCTTACGTAATTTAAGCTATACCTGTGTTCCGAGGCTCCGAGAGCCTCTGTTAGTCTCACCTCAATATGCGTGCGCAGCCCGGGCGTGTAGCCGGGAAGCTATTATGTGGAAATTGGATAAAAATAAGTTTTGATAATTAATAAATAAATATAGTTGACTTTGGTCAACATTTTTGGTAAACAGACCCGGACCCGGGATTCGACGGTCCGGAGGGTCCGTAGGAAAATATGGGACTTGGGCATATGCCTGGAATCGAATTCCGAGATCCCAAGCCCGAGAAATGAATTTTTAAAGAAAATTATTTTCTGAAGATAATAAAGGATTTTGAAAATGAATAATTATGTGAAAGCTGTGTTACCGGGTCCGTATTGTGGTTCCGCAGCCCGGAACAGGTTTATTATATGTTATGTGACTTATCTGTGGAATTTGGTGTAAAACGGACTTGAAATGACGTGATTCGGATCGAAATTAGAAAAAATTAGGCTTTATGAAGTTTTGAGAAAATTCTATGAGTTTTAAGGTTTGATTCCTTGTTTTTGATGATATTTTGGTGATTTAAAGGCTTGAACAAGTTCGTATGATGTTTTGGGAGTTGTGTGTGTTTTTGGTTTTGAGACCCAAGGGCTCGGGTGAGTTTCGGGTAGCTAACGGGGTGTTAAGAGAGTGAAAAATCTGATTTTTTTGGCTGTTGCTGGTGTTTCAGGTTTGTTCTATGCGATCACGTAGGTCTATCTGCGATCGCATAGAGATAGGTGAAGGGGGAGGTCAGTTCCTCTATGCGATCGCATAGAGGTATAGGATGTCTGGGCGGGGGGCTGGCTAGGTACTCTACGCGATCGCAGGGTCTAGTTCGCGATCGCGCAAGGTGGGGTCCTTGGGCTATGCGATCGCACTCACTTCTTCGCGATCGCAGTGAAGGGGGATCCCAGGCTCTTCTTCG